>CM031238.1:351939165-352051053 GCA_018340775.1 Taxus wallichiana var. yunnanensis
ACCACTATGACCCAACTCCTTCAAATGCAAACCAACATGGTCCAAATGGTTAACCATCCCAGCCGGGATCGGAGGTGCAATTACCCCTCCCTAATGGACCTAATGGGGCACCTATTTCCCAACCTCTCACTCATAAAAAATTCTTGCATGCAATCCAACAAGATCCTCTAGTGCCCTACATTGGTAGCATGAATATTGGAGGTATTGCCCCTTCTATTTCATATGATGGATTAACCGATCCTACTTTACACATCAAATCCTTTGGAGATTTTTATAAAGAATAGATTAAAGTTAACTCTTACCATGCCACTAAAATTTTAGCTAAGACACTTACAAGGGATGTGTTGGACTGATATCACACTTTACCCCTAACTCCATAGTGGAGCTAGAATCTATGGTAATGACCTAATAAATGAATTTCAATATTATAATTTTCCTAAAGCTAGCATCAATGCTTTCATTAACTATCAACAACATGAAAATTAATCGGTGAAGAATTTATTAATCGTTGGAAAAAAATTCCTCTAAATCCTAACATAATATGCCAAATGACAACCTATTCCAACTTTTCCTTCATTCCCTATAACCTCGCCTTCAAGATAAGTTTAGGTATTTCTATCCTATTTCCTTGGATGAATCTTTTAAACAAGCTAAAAGACAAGATTACCTCATGAGGGAATTTGAGAAATCTCCTCCTAAGACTCAAGAAACTAAACAAATACAAATCCTCCAAAAATCAAAGAACAAGAATGCCACAGATGATGGAGTCTCATATACTCTTCCTCTTATGGATTTTTCAAATAGGAATGTCTTTAATATTTGATCAAAACACTAATAATAGTAAAAAATCAACCTGTTTATTATAAGTCATTGACCAAATATGAGTTGAGATGATGCATGCCCAAGCCATTTAGTCAAATCCTTGATCCTTCTTGACCTATACCTCTATGGCATGATGATAACAAGTTATGTTGGTGGCACACTATTTGGGGCCATTCTCACTAAAAATTTTGTTCCTTTCACACAATTTCCATCACATTCTACTTAGGACCTTAATTTTACCATGATGCCATCACTAAATATTGCTTTATTGAAAGCGTCAAGGCTTGTGATGTTCAAAAGTAAAAATATCAGCACAAATGTTATCAATCAAGCCAATGAAGAACTCAAAGTATTTTATGATCCCATGCCTACCCATAGTACGGGGTGAAAGCTCTAAGAAACTAGAAAGTGCCACAACAAATGTGGTTAACCTTGATTATCCTTCTCAGAAAATTGGTTTCCATAAATTATGTGAGGCATGTTATAGCATATATAGAACCTAAATACCCTCCATAATTTCAGCCTCAAACTCACAAAGTCATTTACCCTTGTGTTTTTCAAAATCATACTCCCAAAGATAAGATATTTTCTTCTACGAAATCATTGGCCCTTGTGACAAAACTATTATAGGGATGAAGGTGTTTGAAACTACTTATCCATCAATCACAAATTCCTTCAACAGGGCCAATGATGTCGAGCATAAACAAAAATCAATTTCTAAAGTATCTTTAATCACTCCCCCTCCTTCTAAGCCTATTTATGAGGATCCTTTGCCCACTGGTTAGACCAGCACAATGAGTGGGATCCTTAGAATTATTTTCTCAAATTTTTGGTCATGTCCCCTTCTTAGAAATCATGTGAATGTCACCTCACCATTGTGAGCATCTTATGACTATTTTGTTTGATATGAACATCCCTTTCCCTCCTACTTTGGGATAGTCTCTTACATTGCACTTTGTTCGGAGGAAATCATTAATCATCAATGTGATGAGCTTTCCACTTGTACGGATCATAACACTCGACACTAAAACCTACATCCATTTCCCATAGTTATGATTCTAGATGAGATATTTCTTCGGGTGGACGATCCTTTGGGTTTTATCTCTATAAAAATTGGTTAAAACACATTCATACATGCCCTAATTGTTGATAGTTTCATCACTTATGTGGCCTCTTTATACTTCATCAAAGCATTTAGTTACTTAATCAAAAACCTCAAAACCACACATATTACTTGTCGGGGATATGATTATTGTGAGATGCCTCCATGGGTTTCATTTGGCTTCCCATCACTATTCCTTCTAGGACAATACACGTGAAAGTCATGATCTTTAACTTCCCCTATATTATAATATCCTTCTCAATCAACCTTGGACCCACCGTATGCTTGTGGTTGCCTCTTTTGCATACCAATGTGTTAACATTAGGGGGCTATCTATAAAATTCAAGGCAATCCAAAACCTTGGAATTATGAAACTCTACAACAAAATGGGACTTATAAATTCTTGACCCTTCAAGAACTATCTCTTATCCCATTCCGTGAATATCAACACTTTAAGTATGATGTTTAGTCTCTTCGTGGAAATATGGGTCATCAGAATTGCTCAAGAGCATGCCTCCCAATATGTTTAATTCGACAATGACGATCTTGATGATATTATTGTTATGATTAATACCTCTGATCTACCAGATCTTGTCATATCTCAACTACATCCTAACTTGTGACCTCACAAGAAGGAGCCATTTATTCCTGTTACTATTTCACGTACACCTCAACCTCCACCAGAACAAAAGGTTTAACACAAAACCAAAGTCAACTCTTGTATGATATACATCACTAATCCTAACTATGATGACGGTTATGCCTTGGATGATCCAAATTTGGCTAGTTATACCCAAATTTGGGACTAATAATTTCAATACTACCAAATAATTCTCCAAAGCATGCTTATTTGTGATGTGAATGTCATTCTTGTACAAGAAGACTCTTCACATTCATTGACCCCCTCTAGCAGACTTGTTCCTAATCCTCAAAACTCGGGTCGGCCTCACCCTCTCCTCATGATTCCACCATTAGATCACATGGTATACCTCCTCATATAGACAAAGGAGAGCGTTTACAAAGCTCTAACTACAAAGTTGGTGATATCATGTATGACAAAGTGCAAGATCCACTAACATCATTCATGCTAACCCATGTTAGTCACTCAAATCCTCCCTTACCTTTCACCCTCATAACTCCACAACATTCTAGGGTAGAGCTATATTGTACATGGCATGATGCTCTAGGGCATGATGTATCTCAATGTAGACATTATAAACAACACATGAAAAATATTAAAGTTGAGGTTAGAAGATATCAATCTTGAAAGGATACATGACATTCTTCCTTGGCCCCATTATATTTGTCGCACTATGGCTAGTGCTTGCATATTAACATAGCTGTTGAGCCATGAATAGAAAGTGCCCGAGTTTTGAGCCCTCTTCATGTGGAAAAAGTGTAGAGATGACTCCTCATGGAGCCTCCCACCTTCCCCTAGACCATCTAAACCATAACCTACATATGGGCCTCCACCTCATCTTGAGCATTTCCCCACTCCATCCTTTCTCGATTAGAAGAGTGAATAGATAAAAAAAAATTCCACATGGTCTAAAGTCCATTGATAGGTAGCCATGTTGATGATATCATTATTGATGCTCTATATTCATTTACCCCTCATGGCTAAGCATCTTCTTTAGAAATACATTGATTTCATCATTGGCTTGAGCTCTCGCCTCTACATGGGCTCTCATCTCCCCTTAGGTTTTACACATACCTCAAAATATATTATCTTTTCCTAGGATATTTTCCACTCTTGGGTTTATCATCACCTCTCTTTTCCCTAACATCTCCTACCATTAGAATTTCATGGTCTTAATTCTACCTATTTTGGCTTTGATTCACCCTAGCCTTTCCTAGTGAATCGTTGTGGTCTTGTGCATCCTCTCTTAGGTCCTTGACCTCACTTGGATTTATCTTCCTTCCTACCATCTTTCTTTCCTAAATATCATTATCGTTATTCCTAAGTATCATGATTATTACCACATACATGCATGAGAAAAGAAAGGAAAGCGATAAGAAAAGAATCATTCACATTAATATCAACAAGTATCATCATCATCAAAATCATATATATATATATATATATATATATATAAATCAATTTTATACATTGACAAAAATACATCATAATCGATCATAGTACATGATCAATATATAGGTAGCTCAAATATCCTCACCCCCTTCGAGGGGGCTTTGGATTATTTGTGCCAAAGGTTCTGCACTATATGCTCGGGTTATGTGAACTAAATATTCCACTAGATTGGGCTCTCGAGGCCTCTCCTATGCTATTTCTAGCTCTTCCTCTAGCCTCATAATCCTATCTATTGTGCTCTTGAAACACGAAAGGCATATTACATACTCCTAAACTAAGGAGGTTTTTGCCTATAATAGGCTCCACAACATCACATCTATATTTTTATGTTTGTCAATGTATGTGCATCTCTCCATCTTGTAGTTTCTGAAAGCCTCCCACCCAACCAAAATGATCCCATTAACTCACCAATCGATGGTGTTGTAGGGTCTCTTGTATTTCGAGGCATCCCAAACATCCAATAATAGATCCAAGATATCATGGTGTGTATCCCCTCATCCCCTCCTCTCTAAAATATCTAGGGTAAGATCACAATACATGCAAGCCCACTTAATCGGCAAGCCCAATATCCCGTGCACATCTTGAAGGGTCACGGTTGTCTCCACTATCTCACCTTCCCACCACTGAAAGGTGTTGGCCCGAGGATCCCATGCATCCAAAAACATCTTCAACAAATCTAGGCTCAATGGTATCTTGGGCATCTACATGATGCCCCCAAATCCCCATCCATGTAGCTTTGTTACCTTTGCCTCTATTAATTCTACAATCAATTCATCAATCCATGTTATATCAACCACTCACCATAGATGGATCATCCAATCTTCTTACATTCATAAATCAAGTAAAAGCTAGGCATTAGATTATTCAAAAATCAATAAATATCTAAAATCATAAAAATTACATGCCTTTCTAAGTATTTCCTATGTCATTGGCCCTTAAGCTTACGCCATCAGCCCTTGTTAATTTTTAAAAAATATCCACTACACCATCGGCCCTATTTTTTTAGGGGGTGATGGCGTCGGGTTCTCAGACCACAAATTTTAAAATTTTAAAGGAAAAAATCTACAAAATGAAAAAGCAAAAAGTAAATCCCTCACAAACCTATTTGCATGTTGTCTCACCCTTTCTAATGATAAAAGTTTGACTCAAAATGATACCCTTATACCTTCATATTTCTAAAAATACTAAATTTCCCTAATTTACCAAGCGGAATTAAATGCAATGACTTACATGTGATTGAGTGCCACTGCATGCTCCTCCTCGCAGTCTCTTCCTCCTCCTCATAATTCAGTCATATCATCATGTTAATCTCCTAATTTGGAGTTCTAGAGTTTAATTCTCTTAATTCCAGAAATCTAATAAACAAATAAACTCAAAAATCCTAAATAAACCTAATATTTCTATTCAAATTCCATCGGGATGCTCCTCAATCATCAAATACCCATCATTTTAGTTCCTGGTCTCCAAATAATTCATCGTCGGTTGTGTTGGGATCATTATCTTCTCCCATTATTTTTGACATATTACATGCTTTATTCCACTCTTTGGCCAAAAATCACGTTTTTAACTCTATATCTTCAATTTCTGAATCTAAGACATCGATCCTTTGAGCCCCTATCTAGGTGATTTATGTCTTATTTTATTGATGATATTCTAGTGTTTCTTTTAAGTTTTTTTCATGTGCGTGGTAGGATGATCAACACTATCAAGTACACATTGGTGGGTATATTTCATTTCAGCTAATCCTTTATTTAATTTTAACATCTACTTTCAATTTGGTGTTATGTATCATTCTTTCCGTTGACTACCCCATGTTTTGTTATTGTGACATGCGGTAATCAATGGTTGGGGCATATGTATACACCTATTTTTTTACGCTTTCTATTTTCATACATGTTACTAACAATTTATCTTTTTAGGTTAGAGGTCACTACTATGTCTATTTATGGGAATGTGTGCCTTAAGGGGCTCGTTCTAGGATAAGGGTATGGTTATTTACATAACCATTAGGTTAGGGATGATACATGGAGAGAGAATTTATTTTATTCCTATTCATACCCTTATTTTTCCTTGCCTTCTTATTTTCCTCCACATTATTTTGACACCTTATTTTCTCATGACCAAATTATTTTTTCTTTACATTTTATTTGTTTCTAATGACACATTGTACACACCTCTTTGCATTTCCCTCCCTCACCGATGCCATCACTGTGAGCAATTGCATCTGTGCTATTTCAAAATCCTAGTCAACGCCTTCGTCTGTGGGAGATGGCATTGGTATAAATACCTAAAATAAACCTTCACCATAGAAATATAACATAAATTTCACAAGAAATCGCCATTATCTCTACTATTTTACACCAACTTGCATATGCTCGCTCATCTCTTGGATTTATTGCATCTTGACTCTTGGCTTGGATATTCTTCTTGATTGGATTGGTTTTCTTGCACTTTTGGGTCACCTATAGTGAGATAGGATTGGATTGTTTCCCCTTCTCTGCCTAAAATATATTTCCTCTTTGTGTATGGTCCTTTAAGAGATAGATGCATCATCACGACCCTTCTACAGGTAAATTCTCTAACCCAACTTGTCATCTTGTATAGATTAGTCTCCTATCTTTGCTTGGTACTTTATGTTAGCTTAGTTTTCTATGCACATTTTAGGTTAACATATTGTATTTTAGATCTTTAATTTATGATATATGATTTACTTCAATTAGCATAGGATTTACATATATAGGTTGGCCCTTGAATTTCATCTTGGGCTTATTACTTCTCCTAGATTTTGGCCTTTTTCATGGAATGTAAGTGCTTTGTCAACCATCTTTATTTCCTCATCAATGGGATCACTCAACACATCTGATCCTCCTTTAATTTTTATACTTACCTCTCCTTGAGGTTTTACTTCCTTATATGAAACTACCTTCCTTCAGTAGTGGTTCCTCTTCCGTACTTACTCAACTAGTACTATTTCAATAATGGATATGACAATTTTAGATTGTTAAACATCATGGGTAGTCATACTTGGCTCTTCATTGTGTACCACTGGAGTTTCTAGTGGCTAGATATTCAATGGAGTGACATGAACTCTTTTTTTTAGGCCTTGTAATAGGTTAGCAAAGGCTTGTGTCTCGAATACTTCTTCCTCCTTAACATCCACTACTTCAACTTTTGGATTCACTTCTTCTTGAGCTATTATTGTAGTAGAAGCTTCTTGTCCCTCATTGGGTGGAATTGAATCTATTACTTCATGATTTTCCATTTCTTTTCCATGTGTTCCAATATTTGGAATATTTATGACCATAGGTGTCCTAGTAGTTCCTCTTTCCAAGGGGTATACAATCTTAGATCTTTTGGCTCTTTCAAAATATTTGAGACCAGGTTCCTCCCCTTCTTCATTACTTTGTACTCTAATCTTTGGGTCTACATAGGGTAAGGATCCTCTCATTCATTTTCCCTTATTAGATAGACCTAGAGGAGTTACTATAGGTATCCCAAACTTTAAGGCCTATGGGACCTCGGTTTGTAATGGGATTTTATAGGTGATTGAGACCTATTTTATGGTTTTTATTAATATCTCCTCAACATTTTGAGTTAAAAGGGACATAGAAGTACTTGTTTTGTTTGTGGCAACATTCCACTCTTTTATCATTCCAAAATTTGATTTCTTAGAAGGGAGTCGAGGTGCCTTCCTCTTTAAAGGGTCCATCATGTTGGCCATTGTTTGTTTATATTATCATTGATGTCAATTCCATTAATGGAAAAATGTTTCATGAGGTCATATGAGTCTTCATGTGGTGTCATTCAAGGTCATGTATGAAATTTGACTTATAGTGTCCAAGTTTGGTGAGTTATAGGAGGTCCTAGTGCATGGTCTAGTGAGATGAGTCATAATATGAGTCATCCCAAGTGAGTTGAATGTTGTCATGACCTCAAAAATGATTGGTATGATTTTTCATGAATGTCTAAGAGTCTACATGAGGTCATCATGGTTAGATCATGAGGTTTCATGGTTGAGTCAGGTCATTTCAGGCATATTCCTAGCCCTAGAGCATGTAGAATGGTATGGAGGTATGATATTTGGTGCAAATCAGTATTATTGGAGCATGGAAACATCATGGTGATAGTATATAGGGAATGTATGGTGATATTTAGGTCATAACTTATAAGTATGATGCATGTATGAGGTCCTTAAGAAGTAAGAAGGTGAGATAAAGAAATTTGAAACACGTAAGTCTTAATGGATATAAAGTTTCAGAGCTATTTGTGTTAGGAAATACAAAGTGATCCATGGTAATTAGTTACCATATAGTCAAATATTACTTACGGTTATATTATTAGATCATATATCGTTGTATATAATAATATTGGTTCACATATTGTTTAGTTATACCCATAAAACATTTAAATGGTGTAGTCATTATTTTACCCTCAATACTTCTTTCTAACCCCAAGTGTGTTGGCCTATCATCCACCATATGTTAGGAACTCACCCGAGGTGTGTGTGGGCATTGATCCCCTCCTTTATGTGAGATTTTCAAGAGATTTCTACCATTAATGGAGGATTATTTGCAGAAACAAAAGTACATTCATCTACTTTGAAAGGCAAAAGGTATAACTAATAGATCTACACATTAATGCATCACAAAAGCTAAATAACATTGTAAGAAGTAAAATAAACCATATCTGAGTCATGATAAGCCATATAACATGAGGGTTTACACCCATAAACAAGATTTATAGAATAGATCCATGTATATTGATTTAACAGAGTCTCTGGTAGCCATACTACATTCAAAAGGGTCATCTCAGACCATATACACTAAATGATAGAGACTCAACTCATGTAAGCCTATCTAATCAAAGATCCTAACTATACTTTTCCCCATTATTTCCCTTGTTACAGATCCCAATACCCATACATATGTTTTATGGTATCCCCTTACACCCTCTAGCACTAAGTACTCTAAACCCTAGCACCATGAACTCTAAACCCTTAGCATTTATGCAAACTTTGTTACTCTCCTTCTCTTTCTTTGCATTCTCTATGTGTCTCTCTCTGTATCTCTTTATCTCTTTGTGCCTCTCTATCCCTCTACTCCTAACCCAAACACCTCTTTAAATAGGATCATTGACCACCGCCATGACTTCTCTTCTAAGAAGATCACGTGTCAAGTGTCGATGTGGTCCTCCATTGGTGAATGATTATCCTCTTTACAAACCTTCAACTAACTGTAATGATGTCTCTAGGAATATTCCCTGCATGGAATATCCTTTTCTTGACCTCCAAGGTTCCAGGTGGTACCTTATCCACTCATCATGCCTAGTCGGGTCCTCATGTTTTTCCTCAAGTGAATCCATGATGTCAAATACAACTAAGTACTTTAAAATCTTGTTCTACCTCCCATGTGTGCCCTGTTTTCACTTAAACCCTTCTTAAACCCCTTTTTCCTATGTGCTTTTCCGAGTTCCCTTCTATTTATTGATCCTACATGCACCAAGAGGAAACTCCAAAGCATGAGGAGTGGAAACTCCTTCTTTCTATTGCTGAGATGCCTCAATCTTCTCACAGTGCATCTACTTCTCCCTTGCACCTTCGCTGATGTAGGTCACCCACTAATGCACTCACTTCTCAAAACTAAGTTCCTGCTCTTAGCTTTCAACGTAACAAAAATTATTTCCAAGTGATTCCTAAGATTTCCTACCACATCTATCCTGCAAGAAACTTGGGGGTATGATTCCTTTAGTTTGTTCTTAATCGAACCCCACAAGGTCTCGATTGCTTCTACTTTATTCTCAACTTCAGCCAAGATCTTTTTGCACTCTGCCCTATTACCTTTGTGATTTTCCTAAAATTATTTTAGATCTACCTCATGTATAACAACCAATATGCTTGCTACCTTATCCCTATTGGTATAATTTTCATACAAATTCAACCTTCTATGCATGCGTGGTCTTTACTCGCAACAAGGAGCTCAAAGTATTGAGTCACCGTCTCCCTAATCTTCATCTTTTCCTCCTTTTGGCGTGCCATAACCTCTCTCTACCGACTCTAATGTGATTGGTTTTCTTTCCATGGTAAGGATGTGGGTTAATTATTCCAAGCATTGTATGGTTGACTTGTATATTTATTTGCTCGTGAGGGGGCAGGTATGGGTGCTTCAAGATTATGGCATCTAAAATGACATCTATCTTCTTATGGATTGACACACACCTTTTCTTTTCATCCCTCGGCTCGCACCTTAATCTGAATATTGATCAATTCCTTCTATTCTATCTATTTGTCTTGCTCAATGATCTCCTCATTATTTTTCTCAAGTTCTTCCTCCAAGACCCTTATTCTGTCATTTCTACCAAAGAGTATTTCCTCTACCTCCACCAATACTTTGTTGAGTGCGTTGCAAAATTTCTCATCGGATAGTTGTTAGGAATTTACCAGAGGGTTTACTCCCTTGGCATTTGGTATCTTCATAAATGCATCTTGGTTTACCTCAAATTTTGGTTCATCAACATGGGACTCAAAATCCAAAGATAACATCTTCCTTGTGTGGGTATGCACCCTCTTCATCGAAATAATACCAAACAAGGAGTTGGTTTGTGGGCACGATACTATGGAATCACATGCGCACAATACCTATTTGGATCATTAATGTAAGTAATTTATTATTCCTACACCGCTACTATGCCCTTTCCACCTGTGCATGCTACCTTTAGGAAGTTTACTACTAAGATGGGGTCTACTCCCATGCTTCCAACTCCTTTCCCACACTTGTGCTTTCCTCTATTTCCTTCAATACTTCCTCGGCACTTCACTCAACTTCGTGCTCTACAAATAGTCTGTTGGATAATTACTATTACTTACTTCTCTTATGGTATTATCCATCTGCTCCTTGGGGTCGGGTCTTTTGATCCTTCATGTTTACTTCCTCGCTTTCCCCCTTTTCATGAGCACCTACTTCATTCTCATCCTTCTCTTCATTTCCTTCTTCCTCTAACTTGTGTACATCATACACAAGATGATTATGAGATTTCCATGTTCTTCATCATCTTCGTCACCCTTTTCGGCCTCCATGATTTTTTTCCGTCCCGAGTCTCGGACCCTTTTGTCACCCTCTGCTTCTTCCTTACTGGTGATTCTAGTTTAGGGACTTCTCTTTTCTTCTTTCTTGGGTGACTCTTCCCTTACTGGAGACTCTTCCTTATGTGGTGAATCCTCCTTTTGTGGTGAATTTTTTCATGGGAGACTTCTTCCGGTGGACATAAGTATTGGTGCCCACACCTGACTCATGTGCCCCTACTATCGAGTCGACACACACTTTTTCTCAGGATTTTATCCTCTATCTCTTTTCCTTAGTGCAGTCTTCTTCTTCCACATGGTGGGGTCTCAAGAATGGAGACATCATCTTCAACATAAGCTCCCTTTTCATACTTAGGCCTTATGCACAAATATACCCTCATTGTTGTCCTCCCTACAACATGTAATGTTACTAGTTTTAACATGTGCATGTCATGGGAGACATACTTCTCCACATAGGTGCGCTTCTTGGGGTATATTAGTTTCCTACGTAGCTTGTGGTAGTCTTGATCCACTACACTCAAATCAAATATGAGTTTCTTCTCCTCTTTGAAATGATTGACCCTAGCTTGGAAGTACTACGTTGTGAAGGAGAAAGGAAATTTACACCAAGGAATCTTGGTGCCATCTACCAAAGTAAATTTGTTGATGTAAAAATGTTGGTATACAAAGAACTTAGATTCTCCTTGCACTAGTGAAGAAAATTATCTAGGTATTCTCCATTCATCCTCAAATGCATCGCGCATCCACTTATACCATTTTTCTAGGTGCGCCTTATGAGCGGTTGTCATGGTGTCACAGGTATATTATTCAAACCTCTTGGTGGGGGAGGGGTTCTCATCTAGGTATTCCAAAAAACTTATCCATCCCATCAAACACTCGATATTTGAAAAGAAAATGGTGAGGAGGACATTACCAAACATGATCTTCTCTCTCACATGTGTGTGATGTCTATGATATCCTCTGCAATGAAAGCTGAGAGGTTATAGATGGTTCCCTCTGAGATCTTACGACACACATTCAACTAGGCCTTGTTGATATGTGTCCATCTCTCTTGCCCATTTAGCTTTGTAACCAAGTGTGTGACCATCCTCATCATCGGGTTAGTAATTGTAGAAATGTCAAAGTAGCATGAACCCTTCTTGTATTCATAATCCTCAATGGTCTTCTTAATGGCTTCCTTTTCTTCCAAGTCATCATCTAATGAATCTCCTTCATAAATAAGGCTGGTGAACTTAGAAATTAGCTAGGGGTTATGTATATCCTCTTGCATGCAAAATAGAAGTGGTCTTCATGCACGCGTGACATCAACCATTGGTATAGTATCTCGGGCTTTCTCGAAATAGGGAAAATTGTAGAGTTACAACAACATAACCTTCTCCATTTTAACCTTTACCTCGTCATAATAGATGGGCATTCCATCTGGTGTCCTCTTCTTTGTAGGGTGAACCAGTTCTAGTGTCATTTCATTTTCTGTGGTGCTTGTTTGATGGTTGTAATCATTGACGACCATCTTTCTGATGTGAGACACCCATTCTTTACTAAGTAATATGTCGTCTGGGTACTACATTTTCACATACCATTATTCATTGAAACTGGTAGAGACAACTTGTTTTCCCTTTCCCTTTCCCTTCTTTGGTGAAACATTTTCTACTTTCCTTGGTGTCATTCCTTTGTTGGGTCCTTAAAACTTCTTCCTCTCTCTTGGTCTTGGCTCTGCTCAACTTTATGGCAACACCAATCCTTTGTAAAAATTTCTTCAAACCCCATGCCCTAGCTATGCAACCCTAACCTAGAAAACCCTTTTTCCACAAGATGGTGTAACACTGTGGGATTCTTCCACATAACCTTCTCCACTTACGCCCATGTAGTTATTTCCACTATGGTTTGCTAATCAAACTAGCTATGCACATAAATCTTCACAAATCTTCTCAAAAAATTTCACAAGGATTACCTAGTTCGCAAGAGCTCTTTGATAACTTAAAATGCAAATTAGAAAATAATACACCCTTGATCTTCTATTTATAACTTTACTTTTCTCTCGTAATAAATTCCATGCCACCTACCAACGTAATTTCATAATAAAGGATGATTTTTTCCAATGCCAACCTTCAGTGCTTTTCCTCTTCGCTCAATCCTACACGAACACTTCCATAACCTTCTAGTGTGCAAATTCCTCGACCATAGAGTTCTTCACAATTTCTAGCACATCGAAATCAATTCTTCTTCTATGTCTTGAACCAATTTATTTCTTCTACCTATCTCATGTTGTTCCTACACTTTTACCCTTGTACGTGGTTTCTCAAATCCTTTTGACACCAATCTTCCCTTATGTTCACCTTTTCCATGTGCATGATCTTCCAATCCACGTGTTTTTGATTTTTCAACCTAGGCCATCCACAACCATAGCTTCTAGTACTTGTCACATCACTCCACCCCATAAAAAAAATGGATGCGTGGTCCTCTACACATAGAATTTTTTTGAAAATAATAAGTGACTACCACAGACAATAAACACTAAAAAAAAAAAACAAAGCAACGAGAAAGGGAAACACAAAGAAAGGAAACTGCATCAAAGAAAAACCTAGGCTAACTGGCAATATTGCCTTATTTACAAACACAAAGAAGACTTATTTATAGTAGGGATTCATCCTACTCCCATTGAAATGGCTTAGAAACCATGTTCCATCCAACACTTGTAATTAGAAAGCACTTGAATCAAGTATATAGGATACAATGTATGGGCCCATCCAATGGACTTTGAATTTCCTAGGATGGCGTAGAAACTTGGAATCATACAATAGAACCATCTGCCCAACCTCAAACTATTTTTTCTTGATGTGTCTATCATGCCATTCCTTATACCTAATTTTTTATTTTTTTTACTCCAACGAGAAATAGCCCACCTCTCATCTAACTACATTAACTTATCAATCCTCTCCTCAAGCACTTGTTCATCATCTAATCCTCCTATGCACACTATACACAACGATGGTAACATGAATTCAATAGGTAATACCACTACATTTTTGCAAAACACTAATTGAAAAGGTGTGGCCTTGTTCAAGTATCTTATAAGTAGTCCGATATGACCATAACACAACAAAAAATTTATCATCCTAATCCTTTCTTCCCACATTACAAATCTTGGTCAACATGTGATTCAAATTTTTGTTAAATGCCTTAGCAAGCGAGTACCATTAGCTTTTGGGTGATAAGGGTAGTATTTTTGTGGGATACCATGAATTCTTCCAACAATATCCTTATTGTCTCATTCAAGAAATGAGTACCCATATCACTTGTTAATCTTAGTGGGCATCCATATCTGCTGATTATGTTTTCCCAGAAAAACCTAGTTGTTATTACCGCTATGCAATCCCTTATATGCACCACTTATGCCCACCTTGTAAGGTAGTCTATGTATGTAATGATATAGCATGAAACTTGTCCTTAACAGCTAGGGAAATAGGGCCTAAAAATTCAATTACCCACTTCTCAAACGGTTCTCGCTCTAGCAAGAATCGGTCTTAATGGAATTTCATCTCTTTTCCTAGTTTACCAAGGTGCTGGAAGTGGTCACAGACCTTACAATACTCAATACAATCTTTGTAAATTGTTTCCCACCAAAATCTTGCTAGAAGGATCTTACATGCATTTACATTCCCTACATAGTGTCCTCCTGCAATTCCACCATGTGATTCCTCCATGATTGCAACGTGCTCATGTTCTAACATGCACCGATGCAAAACCTCATCGTGGCCTAGCTTGTATAAGTCTCCACTAATTAAAATGTAGGGAGACGACGTGTATATCTAACTCGATTCCATTCTAAAGTCTTCATTCCTCGGTGCCACACCTATTTTGAGAAACTCAACAATATCTTCTAAGTCGAGGGCATGCCTCACAATCTAAAAATTGTGTATCGACATTATATCCTTAATGCTTTGTGCATTCTCCCCTGAGTCAATTATTGATAAATGGTCAGGTCCCAAATTACTCTTTCCCAGTTTCACAACAACCATAAACTCAAACTCTTGAAACAACAGGACCCACCTACATATGTGACCTTGTAAAATGGACTTGTTTACCAAGTACTTCAATGTCATGTGGTCCATGTAGAATATAAAGGGTGTTTCCAATAGATACTTCTTTAATTTCTCTATAGTGTAGATTATTGATAATGCCTCACACTTAGTAGTAGTTAGTTTTTGTTCTTTTGGGGTTAGCTTCCTACTAGCAAAGCACAAGGGGTGGTTAAACATTCCCTCTCTAGGTTATGCTAAGATTGCTCTAATCGCCATCCCGAAGCATCAACATGTACATAAAATGGATTATCCCAAGAAGGAAAGCATAATATGGGCACAATGATAATCTTATTCTTCAATGTATTAAATGTCATCTATTACACCTCTCCCTAGTGAAATGTACTTTTGTGTTTTAGCAAATTTTCCAATGGCGCGACGATCTTGGCATACCCCTTAATAAATTTCCAATAATACCCCATATTCCCAAGGAATCCGCACATCGCGATTTGACTGTTAGGATCCCTTAACCCAAAATAATGGAAAATTTGGTAGGATCCACCAATAAGCCTTCCTTACATATGATATGCCCCAACAGGGTTCCAAATGGAGTAGTGAAAACACATTTCTTAATATTGAGGGATATCCTCAACTGCCGATATCTTTCAAACATCAACCTCAGATTGTCACAATGGTCCCTCACTAATCCATATACTGTCCAATCATCAAGGTAGACTTGAATAAACTTATGGATGAAGTCTTGAAATGTTTGCACCACAATGCATAAAAAACAGTAAGACATGTTCTTCAAGTCAAAATACATGACCATGTAGGAAAATATTCCCCATTTAGTGGTGAAAGTTATCTTTTCTTGGTCCTCCTTTGTAATTCTAACTTGATGATATCCTGAGAATCCATCTGTGAAAGAATATATCTCACACCCAACTACTCCTTCCAGGATCTCCTCAAGTGAAGGGGGTTGGAAAAGGGTCAATAACACATACCGCATTTAGATCCCTATAATCAACACAAATCCTTATCCTCCCATCCTTCTTAATGCTAATGACCATTGGAATTATCCATTCTAATTCTTCAACAGCCTCAATGATGCCTAAAGCGATCATCTTGTCAATCTCTTCCTTGACCTTGATGTGTAGATTTAGATTCATTTGATAAGGTCTCTTCCGAATTGGCGCACACCTTCCTTTAACTTGATATTAATTTCTCCCAAGGAGTGGTGAACTCCTTTAAGCTTGTGGTACCCACATGGAAATAAATCTTGAAACTCGTGCAATAGATCAATGATATTTGAAACCTCCTTCTTTAACCAGTAGTCCCCGATAATAGCCTCCTTAGGTTTCACCTCCGAACCAATGTTAACATTCTTGGTTTTCAGGGGTTCATGGTAGGTGTGTGCTTTCTCATCAGCACTATCCATAACCTCACACATACCCTACAGTATTAGCATCCATTTTTACACCTCTTCACCATCGATCACATAGACCAACTATTCATTCTCTTTTTCCATCCATGCACTCTCAAGCTATATCTCCTCTGATTATTCCTCATAAAAGTGCGCTTCTAAGCTAGGTTCACCCAATAATTCTAGTATTTTATCCTCTTCCATGGCACTATCTCCCATAGTTAGGTGCTTAAAAACCTATAACGCCTCATCCACCAATGGATTAGTACTCGATATTCAAAATCTTGAAGGAGATCAGCCCTCAACTCCTGTTTGTTTCCTATCTCGATGGTGAATCTCTAATTGAATGTACTATGTGCACACAAAACCTTGTAAAGTGGAGTAAATATTATGCTCCCATAAATGAGGCAAGGATTCCATGCCTTCCATCCAAGCCTTCTCACATGCTTGGATGTGAAACAAGGAAGGTTCCTTCGATGGTAATTTTGTATGATAATAGGTGCATTGCTCTAGAAAAACCTAACAGAGAACGTGATTCTCACTTTGTACCATTCTAGAAGATTTATGTACCTTTAGTACAACTTTCTAACCCCATGCATAACATTAGCCTATCACCCAACGGGCGGTGGGTGCTCACTCAAGGCACGGGTAGGCACCAAGCCCCTCCTTTATGTGAGCATTATGAGAAGGTTCTTCCATTGATGGGGATGGTTTGCAGAATGAGAATACATTTACTTAGTTAAAAAAAGTGGAAGGGCAGCTTACAGATCCACATATTAATGTATTAAATGAACTAAGCATCATTTGTAATAAGCATGATGAATCAAATCTGAGTCATGATAGTCACACAACAAGAGGGTTTACACCCTTAAACATGATATAAAAAACAAACCCTTAGATATATATTCATTTAGAGTGATTTTGGTAGCCACATTACAATCAAAATAGGTCATCACAGTACCATACATATCAAAATACTAGGACTCATCTCTTACAGATCTTCCCTGGTATGATATTCTAACTATGCCTTCCTAGTTCATCCCTTATTACAGACTCTAATGCCATACAGAGGATTATTACATCCTTCAAAACCCTTAGCACTAAGTTCTCTAAACCCTAGCACTACTGCAACATTTAGCTACTTCGCATCTTACTCTCTATGCATCCTTTGTTCTACTCCCGTCTATCACTCGATGTCTTTCTTTTCTTCTGAGCATCTCTCTTTATAGGTTCATCCACCACCATGCCTTCTCTCCTGAACATATCACATGACAAGTGTTAAATGTGGTCCTCCAATGGTGAATTCTTATCCCCTTATGAACCCTCCACTCTCTATAACAATATATTTCAGAATATTCTCATCCACTCCAAGGTTAGTACGGATATTCAAAAGCACCTTATCCACTCGACATGCCTAGTCGGGTCACCAATATATCTGTGAGTGAATGCACCATGCACACACAACCTTGTAAAGTTTAGTAAAGCTTATACACCCATAAAGAAGGCAACAAGGATTTCATGCCTTCCATCCAGCCTTCTCACATGCTTATACGTGAAACAAGGTAGGTTCCTTCCCATGGTAATCTTGTATGATAGTAGGTTTATTACTTTGGAAAAACCTAACAGAGAACATGATTCTCACTTCACACCATTCTAGAAGGTTATCGAGATGGGTCAGCCACCAACTTGTTGCATTTCTGAGAAAGGTATAGCTAATAATCCTTCTCCTTTCAATCTCACATCTCCACTGGGTCTCCATTTCTCGCAGGAAAACATCAGGGTCAGCTCCCTTATAATAACTTGGAAACTTCTTTCCTCCTAGGCGCTTGACTTAGCGCACCTTTTTACTCTCATCACATAGGATCTTAACTACGCCTACCAAATAAATCATATCTCATATGTGCCCAATTTTCACATATACCACACTAGTTGTATCACTTATAGATTAAGCATCTTCCCACCGAATAATGCCTTCTTTTTTGGTTGGTTGCACAACCTCAGGGTCCCTGATAGTGTGCACATAAATTATGTTTAGGTCTTCTTCTCCTAAATGCTCAATATAGGGCACTGAATTTCCATCCATCAAAGGAATGATAACACGTTCCTCCTTATTCTCAAAACTTATATACCCCTTGTTTAAACTTAAGTCAGCATTGTTCTTATTACACCAGGGGAACCTAAGTAATGTTGGAAAGTTGTACTCCTCAAGACGGGCTATGACTTCAAAGTCTCTAGTGAATTTCACCCCTTGGATAGAGATAACAAAATCCTTTAGAAAACCAATGGGCATTGCCTTTGTCTTATTAGCCATATACAACACATTTGAAGATGGATTTAATGGGGCCCTTCCCATTTGATGCTAGGAATCTAGGGTGAGAACATTAACTTCTATGCCCATTTCAATCAGAATATTAATTATGATTCATCCATCAATAAATGCATTCAAGATAATCTCCTTATCATAGTCAAGGCTATGGGGAGGAAGGTTAACATGCAAAACTTTCCTCTCGCGCTCTCCTCCAACACTTGGTATCTTATCCTCAACCATTCTCCTAATAAAGGAATGATATTCTCTTGGTGCAACATCTTACACACCTCTCTGACATCATCTATATTTGACTGAGGGACCTCAACGCTTTTCTTTTGCTCCAACTTCCTAGATTGCTCTTTTAGACACTAAATTTCCCCTTGAAGACTTTTGATTATGTCCATGGTATCTTGATAGACTTCCTTCTGATGGGTAGGGTCTAGATACTTCCCATATACCACTTCTTCTCTTGTAATCAGTGTAGTCTCTAATTTGGTATTCTCTGGTGTGCGTAGCCTCATCTTGCAACGTCACCAAGATAGGTTCTAACTCGACTCATGTGCCACCCTCGCATCCCTACGATTATTCTTTCTTCATGCTTACCATCCCCTGGTGCCCTTGTCTTTCCGTTGTTGCTAGATCATGTGTTCAAATAACTTTGGGCACTCCTCATACTTGTGCTTCTTCCCACACCAAGAGCACTGTAGTAGGTCAAGACATTCACACTTGTAATGCTCTGTGGACCCATAATTATAACAAGTTATGTGAGGGAATTCACCTCTTCTTCCACCTCCGTGATTTCCATGACCTCTAAATCCTCCCACAAAAGTTCTATTCCATGAGCTCCTCCATCCGCACATCCTTCATAATGATGACCATCATCCTTGGAATTTTTTCAACATTGGTCTGACACACACCAATATTAATGGCATCATGTATTTGGTCAATCAATCTACAATCCTTGGTGTCATGAGTAGTAGAGGTGCAAATATTGCAATAATAAGACACATTCTTATGGATCACGTGCTGTAGTAGTGGAAACCTACTTGCATCATGATCTCCATGGAAAATCTCATAGTCTATCGTCATGACACGTACCGATCTCCAAGGAAAACTATCCTTTATATTCCCTTCTACCTCACAATCCATGCACCATAGGCCACTGCGAGTCTCATGGCGAAGTTCGTAGATAGCTTCTCTAGCTTCTTTTTCATGGAAACAATATGAGCTTCAAGAAAAGGACTAACACTGGTATCCATGCTTCCCACAACCTTAGCATGTAGGGTATCCTCCAAGGCCTCACATGGGTCTGTGAAAGTCTTATGTGACAATACTCTTGAAGGGTGTTATTAATCCTCCAACAAACCATTGAGCATGCTGAGAAGGATGAATATCATAAGAAAATTTTAACAAGAGAGTCTTAAAGCGTGTGTCATACTCCCGTACACTCTCTGCCATACCTTGTTGAATCTCCTTTAGTGTGCTAATGCTTTTGTTCAAACTTAGGAATATGGAATTTAGCTAAGAAGGGATTACAAAACATGATATAATCTACTACTATCTTGTGAGGGTCATACTTACATTGACTTGCCTTCCATTCTAGGGTAGTGATCCCCTTCTGTGTGCCATAACAACTCACATTTGTGTACATGCTCTACAACATCCTCAACACCTTTGTAATCTAGAAGATGCAAAGAAATTTCAAAGAACACTTGTTGAGGTGGTTGAGGCCCTTGTCCACTTGATCTAGAACTGGATTTCCCCGGTGTTGCCTCCACCACTAGATCCATTAGATCCACCAGTGCCTATTCCTCCTGACCCACCGGATCCTCAATATCTTCCGTGTCCCACAAATTTACTAGTTCCTACTCCACTTATCCCACCATATCCACCTCCCATAGCTGGTAAAGGTCCTAAAGTGGTCACGCCTTATGTCCCCCCTTTGTCATGTTGAACTACGTGCATCAACAGTCTATGATATTACACCACTACTAGATGTGTGTCTTATGTGTCTTCTAGATATGATACCCAAGCTTTGTATACCCATAATTTTTCCAAATGTTTTACTAGACAATATACCTCCAAACATAATAAATGATTGTGTATGGATGTATCAAATGAAAAATTATACCTCCTAGGTGTCGATCAATTACTTCCACTAATACCAATTAGATTACAAATACTTATCTCTAGATTTGGAAAACTAAGCACCAATGGTTGGTCACATGTGGGTATATTTAGATGCATGCCTGATGGCTCTTATCCTTTCTTCATATGATGAGATCTCTCCAAAATTTGAGGGGGTTTCTCTTCGTGCTTGCCAAGATGGGGTAGCACAAATTGCTCAAGTTATACTTCCTCCGCGTGAACCTCAAATCCTTCCTGCAACGTTTACTTCCATAAATCCATCACTCATGAAACTTCACATTGTCTCACCAACTTCCTCTCCCAAGCTTCATTATACTTGATCCGCCTCTCTTCTCTCTCCATTTTTTCCACAATGTCTGCCATCCTTCTACTACACTAGCTTCCGCACCTCATGCCTAGTAGGAATTTAGCCATCCATGGGAAATTCTTCTGAGCTAAAAGTAATGACTAGGATGTTGATAGCGATACAAAGGAATAGAATGTAAGAACGATCGCTTAGGTTCCCTCAAGAACTAAAACTCAACAATCGTCGGACAAGAATACGTAGAAATAACATATTCCAAGGTGTAACTAGTCAACACTCTACTCCACCAATGATCAACAACATGGGTCCATGTCATATTGGCATCATGCAACTATTGATATTCCTCTTGGGTCCAAACATGAGGTCTATAGTACCAACTCTTCCTTGATGCATATGTTGATAGCCATTCATACAAATCTATTAGGAAACAATAGAAGAATGTCTCATAGAGTTCATGATATAGGTTCTCCTCCACCCATTTTCATGCATCAAACTTAGATCTAGTATTGAACCTCTGAGAAAACTCATCCTCTATGTTTTTGAGCCATGCTTTGATACTATCCAAGGTCAAGAACTCGTCATCACAAATTTCTCTCAAAATAGCTTCAAAAGAGGTCCCGACAATGAAACCAATATGTAGTCATTATTTTACCCTCAATACTTCTTTCTAACCCCAAGCACACCGACCTATCATCCAACATATGTTGGGTGCTCACCCAAAGGTACACGTGGGCACAGAGCCCCTCTTTATGTGAGCTTTGCAAGATATTTCTACCATTAATGGAGGATTATTTGCAGAAATAGAATTACATTCATCTACTTTGAAAGGCATAAGGTATAACTAATATATCTACACATTAATGCATCACAAAATATAAATAACATTGTAAGAAGTACAAGAAACTAGATATGAGTCATGATAAGCCATATAACATGAGGGTTTACACCCATAAACAAGATGTACATAATAGATCCATGTATATTGATTTAACAAAGTCTCTGGTAGCCATACTACATTCAAAAGGGTCATCTCAGACCATATACACTAAATGATAGAGACTCAACTCTTGTAATCCTATCTGATCAGAGATCTTAACTATACTTTTCCCCATTATTTCCCTTGTTACAGATCCCTAGTACCCATACATATGTTTTATGGTATCCCCTTACACCCTCTAGCACTAAGTACTCTAAACCCTTAGCATTTCTATAGCACTTTGTTACTCTCCTTCTCTTTCCTTGTATTCTATATGCATTCTCTCTACATTCTATTTGTGCCTCTCTCTATCTCTCTGTATTTCTCTATGCATCTTTGTCCCTCTACTCCTAACCCAAACACCTCTTTAAATAGGATCATTGACCACCGCCATGACTTCTCTTCTGAGAAGATCACGTGTCAAGTGTCGATGTGGTCCTCCATTGGTGAATTCTTATCCTCTTTGCAAACCTTCCACTAATTGTAATGATGTCTTTGGGAATATTCCTTGTGTGGAATATCCTTTTCTTAACCTCCAACATGACAGTTGGCACCTTATCCACTTATCATGCCTATTTGGGTCCTTATGTTTTTCCTCAAGTGAATCCATGATGTCATATACAACTAAGTACTTTAAACTCTTGTTCTTCCTCCCACGCGTGCCTTGGTTTCACGTAAACCATTATTTAACCCCTTTTTCCTTCATGTGTTTTCCCCGAGCACCTTCTATCTATCGATCCCGCGCACACGCCTCTTAGTACTTAGCCAATATTTTAGGGTCCAAAAATGGGTAACTTGTTTGAAATAATTCCTATTTTGTAGGAAGTGATTATCCTATTATAATGGCTATAAATTATCCAAATTCATTATGCAAGATATACAATGGAATTATTATTTGTTTTTCCATTTCTCGTGTTACTTTTCTCATTCCTTTCATTTGGTATCAGAGTGAACGAAACCAATGTATATTATGGAGTTTTAAATTTATTTGAGGGGAAAAGTTTGTCTGTATTACCGCCTACTCATGAAAGTCTCATATTTTAATATTTGTTTTAGATTAGTATGTAGAATATTGTAATCTAATATTCTTGACATTGGAATAAATATCAGGAATTTTTCTTGGTGCATTGAAGGGTCTCCAAGTCGTAGAGAAGTAAATAATTTGGGTCTATGATCTATAATATATTATAACAGTTCAGTACATCTACCGTAAGGGATTTTAACCATATTTGTTTATTTATTTTTTACCATCCATCTACGTTGAATTTATTTTTGATCAAATCCAAAGATCTAAAGGGCAGGTTTGTTCTTCTATTTTGTGGATTCCACTATGCTAAACTCATTTCGTATGTTATCATATTCTCTATCAAAGTATGTGTTCGGTCAATAGAATACTCTGCGTTCCATTTTGAAAAATCTACATAATTATTATTTCCTTTTCCACGCATGTATTGGTTGGTTTCCCACATGTTTTTGTTGGAAGCTTGACAACGACAAAAATTGAATTCAACACCCACAATTGTATTTAAACTCCTATTATTGCAGAATTCACACAAAGTTATGTTTGATTTGGCGACAAACATGACAAATATATGTTTGTATGAATCGAATGACATTGATTTGAAGTAATCTCTCTAGTTTGTTGGACATCCATATTTTTTTGCATTGCTCATGATCTTTAATCCTCTCACATTACATGCATTTCTCTATATTCGGTCACATTGACGTTTCTTTATCTTGTGGCGACTAGTGATGAGTTGGAGTGGTTTGCATATAATTATAATTACCTTGATTCATCCACATGTTAAAGTTGACAATTAACCATGTCATACCATTCAACTACTTGTATTTGGGACATAAATATATGCTTAGAGGATATTTTGATTTGAGTGATTCATGTCGCTGCTCTACATTGTCATACAAGTGTAAATCCACATTAGTAACAAAGGAAATTTTGTGTCATCCCATTCATTTATTTTATAATTTATTGTGTCATTTAATATTAGTCAAGCCATTTACTATGTTATTATTTATAGTACATCGAGTATTAGTAATAATTCTCCATATTAATTTTTTTGTTTCATTATCATATTTATAATAGTCTCTTATAAGGTTTATTATTTGGTTAAGTAATTAAGAATATTGGTCACTTGTAAGTCATTAGAGTCGGTCATGTTGTCAATATTGGTGTTGAAGAGTCTCATAATTATTTTTCAAATCTTGAATTATTTGTGAGTCATTGAATGATTCAATTCATTATTTTCATGGTATTGTCATTGTCAAGTTAGTTAAATAGGTAACTTTAGGATTTTTATCATTCTTGTCCAATCAAGTGTCAAGAGTGAAAAATTGTAAACATTAAAAAAATTCCTTACAAACACATTTTTAGTGTTACTCGACGTCTAGAAAATAAAATATTTCACATTGCAGGGGGAAGTTATACAAATAAACCCAATGTGGAAATTGTTGAGCCTCAAATCCAAATCAAGCTGAGCAACAACGTCGCATCGAAGGATGGAGGAAAATGAATGTTAGAGGCTAATCAAAACCTCTCATTAGTCACAAATGATGGGGCCACACCAATCTGTGGTGATAATGTGTTTTTGAGTTTACTTTCAGTATTTGATTTCCATTGTGATTCTTTTTAGAGTTCCCATTTTAGTCGTGTGCAATATGATTTCGAGTTCCCGATTTTCGTGAATAATTGGAAAGTTCACATTTGGGGGACATGGTCTCAATGTTCCATTTCCTTTTCTTCATTTTTCAGATTTTTATTTAGTGAGCATTAATTTCCTACATAATTCCCGATGTGAAAATATAGTGGAAAATATGAAAGCACAAGAAAAAACAACATCATGATATTTGGGTTGTTGGTTGTCCTATAAAACCATCTATATGTTTTGGGTTGTTGGTTGTCCTATAAAACCATATGTATGTTTTGGGTTGTTGGTTATCTTGTAAAACCATCTATATGTTTGGGTTGTTGGTTTTCCTGTAAAACCATCCTTGCAGGTTATTGGTTGTCCTTGGAAAACCATCCTTGTTGAGGTTGTTGGTTGTCCTGAAAAACCATCCAGATCATGAGCACACACAGTGGAAAGATGAAGAATAAGTGTGATTGTTTTTATTCCATGTTTTCACTAAGGAGGTAATGTTAGGAAATACATAATTCTCCATAGTAATTAGTTCCCATATAGTCAAATATTACAAACGGTATATGGTTAGATTATATATTGTTGTATATACCAATATTGGCTCTCATATTGTTTGGTTATACCCGTAAAACATTTAAATGGGTAAGTTTTTTGAAACACTTCCTATTTTGTAGGAAGTGGTTACCCTATTGTAATGGCTATAAATTAGCAAAATTCATTATGCAAGATATACAGTGAAATTATTATTTATTTGTCCATTTCTCTATGTTACTAGGCTCATTCGTTTCAATTTGGGTTATGTGGTGAGTATGGACAGTTAGAGGATTTTTTCATGATGTTTCATGACAAGTTTCATATCATTCGAAGAAGGAATCACAATATACTTCAGTTTTGTAAAAACCAAGTGTTTTACAAAGGTGTGATTTTGAAGCAAATGTGGACCTTATGATGTTATTTGTGATTTGTGTGCTTTACATGGGGACTCGAGCTATTTGGGGTATTTTTTTAGGTCAGTTATGAATGTTTCAAAAAAATGAGCTAGTTTTATTGGCACATTTTATGAACGATCATCAAGAAGATAAGTTGCTTTGAAACCCTAGTTAAACCCTAACTCAAAGAGACTTAGAGAAAAAGGTGTGTACTTGAACCATTTTTTATTATTTTTGCCAAATTTTTTATTTTATGTTGTATATGACTCCTAAATATTTTCATAAAGTTATATTAGTGATTGTGACAAAGTATGTGGGCTCCGCATGAAAATGTTTTTTTCTAAAGTTAAGTTTAAGGAAATATTTTCCTAATGAGTTGAGAAATAAATTGGAATTGTTTTTATCCCTTGAATTTTTATACATTTCCATGATATTTTCAAATCATGGTTGTAGTGAAAAAGGGAAAAAAATCCTATTTATGAAGACTATTCAAAAGGCGAGTTTTGGAGCAGTTTCAGAGATTATCTTAGTTAAAGGTCTTCCACTTGGAGTTAGAAGGTGTTATAATATGTTATGGAAATATGATTTATATTTATTTCCATTTTATATAATTCTTGTTTCTTGATGATGAATTTTGTAGTTTCATCCAGGTCATTTTGTAGAGAGAAGAAGGTTTGTTGTTTCTCGGAAAAATTTACTTTTGCTAAAAGAATGAAGTGAATAAGGCATGAGATGAATGATTTGATGCTTGATATTATTTTTAGATTGAATAGGGATGAATTTTTTTCCTATTAAAGGAATTTTTAGATCTTTAAAATGTCAAAAAGGGTGTAAACCAGTTGAGTTTGTACAACTACTTTTTGGACAACTGATTTGGTGAAGAGGAAAGTTGGTGTGTTTATGGAGATATAAAATGAATGAATGTCATATATAGGCTCGAGGATTCCATATAGTTGTTATATTCCATAGTTTATATTTCCTTGGGTGGTATTGATTCCCAAATGTGAAGATAGGGTGCTCGAAACAATTGTTTTGATAAGGTTATAAGCCTTTTGAGTTGTGTTATGAAATTTTTTATCGGTGTAAGATAATTAATGAAAATGGTTTATTTTTTAAGTCATATACATGTTTATGGTGAACTTGGGAGCTTTATTAATCATTTTTATGCATTTTTGGTTTTAGCTCATACAAGTGATGGGGTTTTGAGCCTGTTTAGTAGTTTTGGGCATGGCCGACCTATGTGGTTCAAATGTGAATGTTTTAATGAATGTATTGTGATATTTTTAAGTTTCATTAGTCTAAACCAAGGATGGAAACTAAAATATAGTGGTTTTGAATGAAGATAAGGGTATAAAAGTGAGTTTAGAGTTCAAATTTGAACTAGTCTTGTGAGAGGGAAAAATGTGACCTGCCTAAGGGTGTGAAGGAGATTCTATTGCATGATTTCAGAGCTGATGAAGTGTGTTACACGTTTAATAATTTTATAAGGCATGTGTACAAAGGTTTGAGACCAATACAAGTCCATGAAATATCTAGAGAGAGTGAGTTGAAGAAGGTGTGCTTGAATGAGGGTTTGAAGGAATTTGGAGCTGAATTTTGGGATCACAATCAGCTGTGGTATCAACATATTTTTAGTGGTAATACTTCTAAAAAATATTGTGTGATGAGTCATATTCATGTAAGTCTCTTGTTGTGAATAATATAAATAAGGTTTTATGGGTTGGTGCTCCTTGTGGGGTTGGCGTCTCACTAAAAAAATCTCTTGTGATGTGTAATATTCACTTGAGTATTATTTATGTCTAATATAAGCAAATTTTTAGAGGTTTTTCTTCCCTTTTAGGGTTCCCACATACATATTGTGTACATGTTTTCTCTCTCGTGTTTCGAGTTCATTTAAATGTATGATGCACACTTAATATGCTAATATGGAATGTATGTGATTGAATGGATGCATTATGGATGTTGCAAAAATGGTAAATGAAGTAAAAAAATTGTACCTAACTAATTCAGCCCCCTAGTCCATTGTGCTTCTAACAATTGATATCAAAGTGGGTCCTTAAGAGTAAAGTTTAATCACTTGAAGGATATTCTAGAAGCATAAGATGGCCAAGAAAATCGAAAAGATAATCGGGAGTTAAAATACATGGCCAAGTATGAACAAACCATCAAAAATATTAAGATTCAGTTGACAAGGCTATTTCAGATTTTATTTCAAAGGTAGAGGAATGTGAAAGGTTCAGAAACAAGTCATGTGATGTTTGTAAGCATAGTCAAGATGATATCAAGGAGATGGTGATGGATCTAAAAACAAATTTAGCATTCCATAGAAATGATAACATTCATTTGAAGTCTAAATTCATAGATATGTTAGCAACACTTAAGGCCAAAGAATAAGATTTTTTCAAGCTTAAAGAAGATCTTCAAATACTAAAGTTCAAGGAATATGTAGAGCCTAATCTAGCAGATCAAGGAGTTTATCCTAGTTCCAAAGGAAGTGGAGATGAATGTATTCATGGAAAGAAGGTCTATTCAAGGCCAAATCTCACTAGACAAAAAAATGCTATGAGGTATACAAAGTTTCATGGTTATTTTTATCCTTGTAATGGTTTTGGTCATAAAGCAAGGGATTGTATGAAGTTTTCAATTGTGTGTACCCTTGGAGCAATGGAAAATACCACAAGAGTTATTAGTCAAGGGAAAGGCAAGATGTTGTTTGTCATAATTGTCATCAAAAGGGTCATATTGTAATGTTTTTCTCTCATGTATCATCTAAGCAAGTAAAGAAAATTGAATATCACAAAATAAACAAAATTTGGTTGCCTAAATTAGTCAAATTTGAATTTGATCCAGTTAAGGAAAATAAGAAAAAGGTTTTTCAAGGATGAAAATAAGTATAATCATACAAATGAAGACAAGAATATTGAATCAAGGGTTGAAGTGAAACAATTTGCCGTGCTTGAGAAGTTGAGAAGATTAGGAGTGTGGGATACTTCAAGAGTGATAAGGTATGTTAAGTGATATACCCATGGGTTTTGAATCCTTGTCATTTAAAGGCATCTGTGTGTGTGAAAATATGCATGACCAAGGTCTAGATTGTTGTCAAATTGTGTCTCAAAGAATATGCTTTTAATCAAAGGGATGAAATATTTGTGTTGTAGTATACGTCAATTGTTATATGATTAATGTATGTCCCCAAGCTCTAAAGGTGCGCCTTTGTATCTGTTCATGTAATGAAAATGTATAGTCATTGGTTAATATGTCCCCTTAAAGATGAAGAGGAAGGTGTTATCGGTATGTCAAGTAATCGGTTGAGATGTTCATAAATGTCTTTAGGTCAGAAATCAAAGTCCTAGTCATAAGTCCATGAGGTCCTGTTTTGATATGTCAAGAAGAAGCTATTTTTACCTCCAAGTAGTCCTTGTAATTTGTGCTTTGATCGGGTTTATCATTAATTCTAGTGTGAAATCTCATGATATTGAGTTCATAAATTCAAGACTCTTCAATTGTTTCAAGCCCTTATAGATCGAGATAATGAAAGGTTTATGAAGTTAGGATGTGTCAAGTGAGTGTCATATTAAGTGTGTGTGTATCAAGTAGTGTTATTAGTTTTAACATGCCACCATAAGTCCTTAGGGTCCAATGAAATGTCAAAATCCTATATCATTGGAATATTTCTAGAAGGGTTTAGAGTTTGAGAGTTCTCAAAAGTTAAAGAGTTTTTATCAATCCTATAGAAATTCAAAGTCATGAAATATTTTCCTTACACAATTAATTGAAAGTGTACTATAGTTAAAAGATCTCTATCTTAGTTGGGAAGTCATCACATGGTCTATGAGTGATTGTTCGATGTAAGGGTCTAATGTAAATGATAATGAACTAAAATATTGAGCTTGAAAGGTATGTATAGTCATTTTGAGGCAGAGCAATCTGAGTTCACAAGTATATGTGAGACAAAGGTGTTTTGAGGGCACTAAAGCTGATGTCAAGTCAAAGGAAATGTTTGATGCTCCCCAAGTATGTGATGTAATCCATGTGAGACATAAACCATTTAAAACAAGGTTGAAAAGTGTCAAGTATACTTTTACATCCTAATTTTTACATGCACGCACTTACTACTGTAGTTATACCCCCAAGTATGTTGTTTTATATATGGATCTCACATAAGAAAAGTATTCACTAATGGCTCATCCCTTAGTTTTTCATCAGTTTAGTAAGTCATTGTCATTGATTATTTTACATACGGTCATAAGTTACTTGCATAATTTTTTTGTCTCTCAAGAAGTCTCAGCTATCATTAATTACTCAATTGTCATCTCTAGTCTTTGACTAGGGCACCTAGGGAGGGATTGGGGAACCCATGGGTGCCCCTAGTCCTCATTTATAGGCACCTGGTATGAGTCATACCTAGTTCTCATTTAGATGTTTGAGGTTGGTCTTTATAATTTTCCCTCCCATTCCCCTAGGTACTAGTCAACATGTCGAGTCATTAGTGTCAAAATTTGAGCAAGATATCCCTATATAAACACAACATACACACTATATTAACTATTTCTACTAATGGATAGCTATCTATAAGGAAAGGGACTGCATTTGGGAACTATTTCATGTGACACACACTTCATAGAAAGGGGATTTTATTCTATTCCATCCACCATTCTACATTTTTATCTAGCTATTACCCGCTACTTTTTTGGCATCATTAGTTAGGGAACCTAGAACATGATTGCACACATAAGCACATAAAACTACATCAAGTATGAGATGTAGTGTAACACTAGTCATAAGTCCATCCATTTGGCAGTTGAGGACACTCGACCCATTCATTTGCATCTTTTTTTTTTAGGGTTTGATGCTTTTGTGTGGGGTTTTGTAGGAGATTATTCATTGGTGATTTACAGTGACACATGGTGAAGCAAAGTGCGATACCAACTAGATCAAAGGTGAAATATTGTGAGGTTTAAAGACCTTATCAGATTTAGTTTTTGATTCAATCCAAAGACCAGGGCACCCATACTTCAGACAGGGCACCCCACAGGTGCCCTACTCCTCTCGAGGAATCCCAGTCTCAGCCAAATCTACCACTTATGTAATTTTCTAAGGTTCATCACAACATTCAGCTCTGCCAAAACATCACTCTATCCAGTCCCAAATTATTGTGAGGTAAGTTATTTTTAGGTTAGTACCTTTTCCCTCCTATTTCATTTATTTCATTTCATTTAAAATATCAAATAAATTACTTAGCATTTATATTTTAGTATATTTCAATTATTGCATTGTTGTACTTCTTAGATTAACCTATAAAATTCAGATTTTAGTTAATCATTTTGGTGAACCCATACCTTAGAACATTTTCCCCTAGGATCCACTCCAACCCCTAATGGCTCAGGATAGCTCTTCACCTTCTCATCCCATCATGTCTCATGTTAGCATCAATCAATTTATGATGAGGCTATTATCGTGAGCTCATGGACTCTCTATATAGTAATGTTACTCTACCCGATCATATTCAACAACAACTCTTAGATGGTCAACAATATGTACCTACTAGTTTTGAAAATTCTCCCATTGGCATTAGTATTTTTGGATCGATAGCCTTCACTCATTGTACACCATGTTATATGACTACTAGTGATCCTCCTACTGACCTATCTAAGGAAATTCTAGATGATTCTCTTATTGATTACATGTTAGGTCTTGAAAATAGCTCTCATATTGATTCTCCTCCTCATCATACCACTACTAGGGCTACATCTCATGACTCTCCTACTTTTTATATTGCTTCTCCTAATCCATCACATACTAGTTCACATACTCTTTCATATTATGTTGATGATCCTATTGATAGTATACTTAATGACATTTTCATATCTTGAGTCTTTATCTGATGTCGATGATATAATTGATAGTCATGATTCTACTACTTTTCATATTTGAGTTTGAATCTCCTACTCCACTTTCTCTTGAGGTTATATCTAGCATAATGCATGAGGCACCTCCATCTATTAGTTCTTCTACTCCTACCATCTCATCTCCTCCTAACACTTCACCTACATCTATTAGTTCATCCTCTCCTATCGAGGTATCTCCATTGGTTGCTTCACCTCCTAGGGATGTTTCCGATGCTAGTCCTACCACTACTATGGATGTTCCATCTCCTTCATCCCCTATAGCTTCTTTGGCACCACCACCTAGTGTGCCTTTAGCATCGGGATCTCCTTTATCTTCTCTTGAGGTACCTATGATTACTCACAATGGCAAGTTACAACCACTTAATACATTTTCCATCTCCTACTATTCCTCCACAAGATATTATGTCTCTCATGCATGCCATTCAGTCAATTACAATCTCAAGTTTAGTCTCTCACTTTAGAAAGTAGGGCTTACTATGCTTTTATTGATAACAACTCATTACATGGTAACCCTATTCCCAAGAAGATTCATAACTCTACATTTCCTAAGGACTTTATCATGCCTACATTCACATGTTTTGATGGTATTGGTGACCCTCATGCACATCTCCAACATTACCACATGGCTATGGACCCCTATTCTAATGATAGGTTATTGCTTAAGGCCTTTTGACACAATCTTATTGATGAGGCTTTACAATGGTACACTCATCTTCCATTTGGGTCCATTAGTACTTACTATGACATGGAGGAAGCTTTCCTCATTGTTTTATCATCAATAATGGCCCTAGAGTTACTTATGACCGCCTACCTATGCTACATCAAGGCTCATCAAAATCTATCAAGGATTATATCTTATGGTTCAATGCTTGTATGCATCAACTAGTATTCCAACCTATTGATTTAGAGAAGCAATTCATTTTATGTCATGGTTTGATTCCCATGCTTAAGAAAATATTGCAATATGATACATGTGAGTCATTCATTCTTTATGCTACAAATTCATAGACCTAGAACAAGATCTTATTTCAACACATGTCATTGATCCTCCACATACTCTCACTTCTATTGCATCATCTAGTGCTCCTCCATTGACATCGGTTGAGTGTCCTACACAATCTCCATCTCGACCTAGCAAGAAAGCTCAACCTACTCCATCACAAAAGCATACTTTTTTCTCCTCCTGCGATATGACAGATACTTCTCCTTCTACTCCATCTATTTTCATGTGATCCATTACACTTCTCTCATCATGCTCGACCACATGATGTGTGTGTGTTTTACTTAATGAGCATCTAATTCACTTTCCCTCTAATCAACATCATCCACAACATCATCTACAATGTCAAGCATGATCAACCCTATTGTAATTATCATCATATCAATGGCCATAGGGACAATGATTATTTTTCCCTTCATGATATATTACAACAATTAGAGGATAAGGGCATCATTTCCTTTGGCTCTCACTCACGTGAGTGGTCCATCTCTCCTCTTCCTCATCAGCATGTTTCTACTCGGGTTGAGTTGTCTCCTCCATCTACTACTAAGGTTATTATGTGTCCATCATCCATAGGTTATCACACCTGCATGCTCTCCACCACATCCATCCATAGTTGCACCATTGCATCACCACATCCACTTCATCCATCTCATCCACCACATCATGTTATTTCTTCACATTGGCTACCACATCCCTTTGCATTCATCCATCCCACCACAACTCCACATGATATTTAGTTTGGTTCATATGCTCACACTTGCTCTCATGTCACATGCTTCCACCACTTTGCACCACCTTGGTCTTTGGTAGGTGATTACTATCACCTTACCCCGATGATGCACTTGTGTTCTTACAGTTCTTACATGAATGTTGAGGATTTTCTATAAGAACCTCTCATCACACTTTGTTGATTCATCTAGCACACTCAATCATTTTCGATGATGCACTCTTTCTTTATGTGGTTCATTCTTGACTACTGAGGGGTCTTAACTAAATGAACCTCATCATCCATATATTTGGGGGCATCACTAATCTTCTTCCCCCATATTCATCACACTAACATATTACGATCACATTACATTATCACGACACATGTTAGTTTGGAAATCATACATTATCTATTTTTACATACATTCTACTATACCCACTATACTAACTACGCATTACAAGTTCCATTCAACAAATATGCATCTCACTCAACTCATCAATCAGATTACATATGTTACCTATCATCATTCACATTACACATTTTTTCTATCAATACCAACATCATAGTGCAAGTCTACATCAACTAACATGAACAATATCCAACACATCACATACATTACAACAATCATACAATCACACACAATCATACACAATAAAATATCATCATCATACATCATAAAATATATATATATATATATATATATATATATCAAGTACAATCATCATTATAAAACATCCCATCACGGGAAATGCCCCTACATAATACACAATAATGCAACTCAAATCTCATCATCACTATCACTCTTTAGTACTGCAGAGAGCTCTCAAACTAGAAGCCTCACCACTCACTCGACATCTGATCGTGACTCCTATACCTCTCCACTTGCCTATGTAATAAGGTATTCTCTCGTAGAATTCTCAAAAAATGACTTTGTAGTGCCATAAATTGTGTGAACACATCCTGCGTGCTAATGGACCACCACCCATCGCCTCTCTCACCCATCATGTCTCCTCATGGGCCTCATCCCTCTCACCTAGTAGCATAATACATGTCATTGCCTACTATGGCCACTAGCTCAAACAAATGGGCATGCTCACCCATAATGTCATCCACATGCTCTAGTATCCCTCCACCCACAAGTACATCATTCGACACATTCCACGTCAATGTGTGGATGGAAGTATCCACTATCAATGACCAATACACATCACCTATAACACATATAACAACCCATTAGATAACCATCACTATCATATAGGAAAATAACATAACACACACAACATAATTATAAGAATACTCATGCTCTGCTACAATTGCCACTACATTTTTGGGGCATGTGCTTCCCCCTCTCCCACTCCTCCATGTGGTAATCCCACTACTTATTCTGAACAATGGAAACAAGAATACCCATCGATGTGTTTCCCACCATGCATGGTAGGCCTCCATACACCCAACATCATTTGATTCTATCGGCTCTATCACTACATCTACCTCATCTGGCCCAAGAGGAGGTACTACTCTCATGTGGGCCCTAGTCTAGCTCCGGCCCTCCTCGGTGCTCTAATGGCTCTCAACCATATATATGGCTCTGGGGGCATGTCTTGAGCCATGCCAAACTATCATGATACTCTCTCCACCTGGAATAGCTCGGCCACCCTTGGAAATGATCCTCCAACCACATAGTCCTACATATACACCAAACTCTACAACATCCTGGCCATCCTCCATAATCACCCGTGGTATATGGCTCCCATACACTTGCCTTAGGCCCCATCCTATCTATTAATTCCCTGTAAGTATCAGTGTCCATCTTACACCCACACATTAACCCACCTCCTCAAAATATATCTGGCCTAGCCCACTCTTCTTGTGGACCTCCAACTAGCCTCAACATGCTATATGCTCATATGCCCATACATGTAATAATGTGGTGGCTCTATCCCACCACCATGCTCATCTTGAGTGAACATGTATAGATCTCTGTATAGGTGGGCCAATACACATCATGCCCACACATATCTAGTACTCTCCTCCTCTATTTACCCACATATGTCATGCATCTTATACAAGATGCCCACACCTCCTCCCCTCTACTATAATAGATGAAGCAATAATAATGACTATGAACTTTTGTAAGCATGGAACCCATGACCTCAAGATAACATCTAAACTAATGTGGGCCTCGGAAGGTACTCAAGTCCCACAAAATACCATCTAGTAGCTCACATCTGTCTCTCCATATCCTCCAATGGCATAACTTGTACTCTCTCCCCAACAACTAACAATCATAGTATGCGATACACATCCTCCAAGGTAATTATCATCTCACCCATAGGAAACCAAAAATATACAAGTATCATGCACCATCTCTCACATAAGGTTGTCAACATAGGCATATTATGGGGCACATCCCCCATCACGCTATGTGTGCCATAGGCCAACACGGTCCATAACATCCCAATCATCATCTGATAGGCCCAACCCAAGAAAAGTACTCAAGTGATGACCACCGTGAAACTCCCTCGAGTGAATATCCCTCTACACAACACATAAAAAAAAAATGCAACATTAGAACACTATAAAAATCCAAACACACTCACTTATCACATTACTATACACTAAAAATGATTTTCACCATTATAGACCAAATACACACTCTCTAGACTAGGGCACCTAGATATAGGACTTGGGGCACCCAGGAGCAGGACACTAGCACCCAGGTTTGGGTGCTCCTATCTTGGGGGCCACTAGTGCCTTCACCGCTCTTGTCCAAATCTAAAACATGAGAAAACTAAACATTCCAATTTTACAAAAATTCAACAAAAATGACTAACACACACATTTTTGAAAAAACATCACACTTACCAACTCCATCATCGTATACGATGCTACGACATTCGCCACCATCTCAAATTGGCTAGGTCATGTCATGCTTCTCTCACTTGACATCCTTACACACTCAGAGCTCACTCACACACTCACGAAAAAGACAAATGAAGTGACTAACCACTTTTTCACCTTACTATTTATAGTTACTTCCCATGGCCTACTTTACTATGGTTATTATTTAGTGATCATGTCTTACTAATACACACCACATGATTTTCATCATATCTTGAGCATTTTTACTCTGATTTACACCCCGTTTGTGGCGTTATTTTCATAATTCCACCTAAAATTATACTATACACATTACACACATGTTATCTCTCCTCCACATTATCCTTCACTCAAATACACATTTTGACTATTTTTATCACATTTTATCTATTTCATGCTTACTTTTGGCTCACCATTCGTTCCTATCATCACTTCCCCTTTCACCAAAAGGGGGCATACAATTGGGTCAAATTATAATTCCCCTTACTTCATATTGTGATCAATCAAAACTACCAATTTGTCATTTCCAAACATATACTAATGCACTATGTGAACATTTCACCATCGATTCCCCTAATGACCTAACATGGGGGAAACAAACACAAAATATCTCCATGTGATATTTCATCAATTTCTATCGATTCCCCTAATGACCTAACTTGGGGAAACTAGCGTAAAATATCTCTATGAGTAACCAATAAAAACAATCAATCAATCAATTCACCAACGTGTTCAAGTCTCTAACAATCAAAATCACACTATTTAATCAATACAATACAACACAATTAGCCTCCTAGATGACCTAACTTGGGAGTTACATTCATTACTTTTCCATGATGACCTAACTTGGGAAGTTATTCTATATTTGGCATTTTATTCTAGATGACCTAACTTGGAAGCCATCATACATTTCATTTCGATTCCGATGACCTAACTTGGAAGCCATCACATTGTGGTGACACACTGTGGAGTGGGGGAAAGAGTTCCTTTCCTATACCACTCCTATATGGGTCAACTATTTGATCAAAATTATTTGGATCCAAAACCACAATTTTTTTGATATGAGTCCGTATCTGCAGTGGCTAGATCTTGAGGATGTAGTTAGAGGTTGGAGAATAATGCACCTTTCTCCCTACACTCTTCCTCTAGTAGTAGGATGCCCAAATCCTCTGGTTGATTTTTCATATACACATAATCGGGTTGGGAACTGATCACTCCCTACCCCATCATATCATCATCATAAATCATTAATCATCTAATATCACAATCATCTCTCTCATTTAGTACACTTCATCATGATATTACATCTCTCACTACGTTGCATGGATCAACACGTTGATCCATGGTTCAACACACTATATGGTTCATTGACACATGCTTTTTCTACCACATCGTGCATTCTACTACAACATGGGATTCTCTAGATTTCTCTTAGGTACACATCTCTATCTACTTTATGTTATTGAGATTTCCACTCACCAACATAAAGTGGGGAAAATGTAGTCACAAAATCATGCACTTACTACTATAATTATACCACCAAGTATGTTGTTTTATATATGGATCTCACGTAAGAAAAGTATTCACTAATGGCTCATCCCCTAGTCTTATCGTCAATTTAGTTAGTCATTTTCATTGAGTATTTTACATAGTCATCAGTTACTTGCACATAGTTTTGGTCATCTCTTAGGGAGTCTCAACTGTCATTAATTACTAGTTGTCATCTCTAGTCTTTGACTAGGGCACCTAGGGAGGGATTAGGTGCCCATGGGTGCCCTTGTCCTCATTCTAGGCACCCTAGTCCCTGGTCATACTTGGTTCTCATTTATATTTTTGAGGTCGGTCTTTATAATTTTCCCTCTCCCATTCCCTAGGTACTAGTCAACATGTTGGGTCATTAGTGTCAAAATTTGAGCAAGAGATCCCTATATAAACACAACATACACACTATCTTAAGGGAGGACTATTTCTACTAAGGGATAGCTATCTACATAAGGCAAGGGACTACATTTGGGAACTATTATGCATCACACACTACATAGGAAGGGGATTTTATTCTATTCCATCCACCATTTTGCATTTTTATCTAGCTTATTGCCTGCTACTTTTGGTGTCATTGGCGTTAGGGCACCCTAGGCACATGATTACACACACAAGCACATAAAACTACATAGGTTTGAGATGTAGTGCAATGCTCAATCATAAGTCCATCCATTTGGTAGTTGAGGACAATCCAACCCATTCATTTGCATCTTTATTTTTTAGGGTTTGATGCTTTTGTGTGGGGTTTTGTAGGAGATTATTCATTGGTGATTTACAATGACATCAAGTGAAAGCAAGTGCAACACCAACCAGATCAAAGGTGAAATATTGTGAGGGTTTATGACCTTATCGATTTTTTCGAGTCAATCCAACTAGGCACCCATACTTGAGACCAAGGTGCCCCAAAGCACCCCTTCTCCTCTCTAGGTGCATCCTAGTTTGGCCAAATTTACCACTTTTGTAATTTTTTGAGGTTTGTCACAACATCCAACTCCACTAGAACATCTCTATGTCCAGTCCCAAATTATTGTGAGGTAATTTATTTTTAGGTTAGTACCTTTTCCCTCATATTTCATTTATTTCATTTCATTTAAATATCAAATAAATTACTTAGCATTTATATTTCTTCTTAGATTAACCTATAAAATTCATATTTTACTTAATCAATTAAAATATTAGTCTAAATAAAAATTGAATTTGCAAATTTTTGTATCCATCTTAGATTAACCTATAATATTGCAGTGGTATCAAGTAAAGATGATTCTTGTCTATTTATGAGCATAATGAAAGCTACAAGTCTATGTACACCTTTAAGAGGTTGGGGTTTCTTAAAGTTTTTGACCAAATATTTAAGAATTTCTTAAAATATATGTTTATCTTGAAAGGTGCACAAAATTTTATAAGGTCTTGACAAGTTTTTGTAAGGTAAATTGAAACCAATGTTGTTGAGTCAAGCATGGGTAATTGAGTAAGAATAAGGGAAATGTGTCATGATACCTTCAGGTATGAAAATCAAGTAAACATGATATCTAATGTGTTCAAGTATCTCAATTGATTAATGTAGACACAAAATGACACACTTTGGGCATTATTTAGTCCCGGACCTTATACTACTATTCATATTATTTTTGAGTGAAGAAAGTATAATTAACCCATGTCATTTAGCCATTTTACATTGCTTGATGTCATCATTTCGACCTCCTACATGTACTATCCCACTAATTTTTTCCATTTGGTGGAGTTTTATCTCTGACTGGGGTACCTCGAAACCCCTGGTCCCATTTGGGGTACCCCGATCCTTTTTAAACTTTCCGCCACTTCTTGGGAACTTTCTAGCTATTTGGGATTTCTATATTTTTATTGGTCATCATTTTTTAAGTTTAATTATGAAATTAGATCAAGAGAACCGTATAAATATAAATTTATGATACCTTAATGAGGGACCAAGCACTAGGCACTACCATCATCACCTAAGGTTACATCCATCAAAGGATCCATTTACATCCATCTAGCTCCATCATAAGGGACATGGATGGTTCATCTACATCACACAACATAGGAGGGAATTTAATTCTATTCCATCCACCATTTTATTACATTTCTACATCTAGTTATTTTTCTTTACCTTCATAAAGTGTGCCTAGAAAAGAACACCTAGGTCATGATTGCACACACACATATAGAACTACATCAAGTATGAGATGTAGTGCAACACTCGATAAGTCCACCATTTTCGTCATTGGGGAAAATCCAAACCCTTTATATGCATCTTTATTTTTAGGGGTTTGATGTTTATCCTGGGGTTTTGCAAGTCTTGTCTTCATTTCTAATTTATAATGACATTAAACGCAGTCTAGTGACATACATGTGACAGAAGTGAAGGAAATTAGACATTCGACAACACCTCAGAGGAGGGTTGCATAGATTTTTCCCATACCAGGGCACCCATATCTCATACCAAAGCACCCCAGTACCCCGGTCCTTGTCCAGGCACCGCACTCTAGCATACTATTCTAGATCGGTGCTTTTCAATCTTACTGTGTGGTCACATCTACATTTTTTTAATCCTTTCTATTCAACAACACAGTCCTAGATTGCCATCAAATCAACTAAGCTCTTCCTAACCCTCTTTGTTCATTAGGGTTTCACATTTCTACTTGTTTATTGTCTTGGGTTTACTTTATTTATTTAGTTAGATTTTATTTATTTTTGTGCATAATATTAGATTAACTTGTAATATCAACATTTAATTTAATCATTTTGGTGAACCCCATGTTTGACACTAGCTTCAACTTAGGGATCTTCTTCTTTCCTTTACTATGGCTTAATCTTATGATGATTTTACTAAATCTCATCTTAAAGCCATTAATGACCGTATCACTGAGCATCCCCAAGATCTAGACTTAATTTTTCATTTTCTCATGAGAAAGCTACCAATTTGGCAGAACTTAATGCTTCCATAGCCATCTCTACTTCCCTTGCTTCCCAACCGCTTGTTTCCACTCTTCCACCTATTTCTACCATTCCCATTTCTATTACTACTCCTATAAATCATTTCACACCACCTCTTGTCTCTCATACACAGACAGGTTTCCTTCGTTGGTACTCAAGACTTAGCCTCTCTCTATCAAGACCTCTAGGTACAAATTCATCAGTTATATAGGCTACTTCTCATGCATATCCATTTTTATATTTCACCTTATTATTGCATACGCCATTTGCACCTGTCATCTCCACTTATCTCCTACCTCCTATTTTTTCAACCCTAAGCTTACCATTTTCAATGGGCATGGTGACCCACAAGAGCATCTTAGATATTTCCATGTATCTTGTATGGAATTTACAAAGGATCATATTATTTTGGCTAAAATATTTCCCCGTAGTCTCCATGAGTATGTGATGTGTTGGTTTTATGACCTACCTATTCATTCGATAACTTCATTTACACATCTCGGTTGATGCTTTTCTTACTATTTTTTTTTTTCAATATTGGCTCCAAGATATCTTATGCTCAATCATCACCATTTTAAAATGGATCTAATGAACACCTATCCAATTATGTTTTGAGATATAAAAAATCTAGCTAATATGTCAAATGTGCTAGCAAACTCTTAGCTTCGAGGATTTGTTCATTCAAATTATTTTACCACTGCTTGAGAGAGTGTTCTTTTTTAAACCTCTCCTTTATTCGACCAATTTTTTCATACTCTTAAGCTTCGTGAACCAAAATTATATCCATAGGAAATATTAAACATCAATAGAAAGCCTTGTCTTCTTCTCGTTTTCCAAACAAGACACCATGCAAGCCATCTGTAACTAAACCAATTGACACCAAAATTACTGTCAATGCAATCACTACTCCTAAAGAGGTTCAATCACCACCACCTATGAATGCATTTACTAACTTTCTTATGGCCCCACATGTCATATTACAATAGATTCTTGAGAGAAATCTTATCATGCTTCCTCCACCACTAGAATTAGACCGATCGGGACTAAAAGGTAGTAATTATAATGATAAATTTCTACATGACTATCACAGATGTGTGGGGCATTATACAAATCAATGTTTCAAGCTCTGCATAATCATCCAAGATATTATTGATAACAACAAGCTCAAGTTTCCAGATCCTACCGAATCTTCACCTAACATTGACAAGGTTAAACTCAAAGTATTTAATAACCAATCTCAACAACGTGACAAAAGCAAAAGAGTTGAATCTTTATCTAATCATGCATACCATGTAGTGTCTCCTCCTTGGGGCCCTTGAATTTCTAGTGTGCATACGAGACAATTTTCCACCAATCATCTCTTTTTCTAACCATGATTATCATGTGGATTTTACATCTAATAACCTACATATAAAATCATCTATTGGTTTGATCCCCATCAATAATACTTAGGTTGACCCATCTTGGCCTATTACCACATGTTCTATTCCATTTCTTCATGCCATCGGTTACCCTCTATCACAAATTGAATACCCTATGAAAAACCATATGGTTTCATCAAACTACATGTTACGGTTGGTCCTCTCACTTTACTCGTCCCTTTCCTTATTGGGAAATAAGCTGATGTTTGTGACATGATACTTGGACTTTATTGGATTCATAGGCCTCAATCCATTATATCTATGAATCATTTGTATCTTAAATTAATTCATAACAATTAGATTATCTCTAATGATGGTGTACCCCCATCTATTCCACAATCATCATCTTCTCAAAGGCGTCATAACATACACCTCCTACATCATCTAGCACATCACATTCTATGTTGCTAAAAATGCAATCTACTCCCAGTTCACCTACTTGCACATTATCTACACGACCTCACCACTCTTCTAGTCCTACACATAAGTATAGGCCCATTATTCGAGATAGTTATTGCATCTCAATGTAGGTCACCACCTCGTTTCATTCCACATGGGAGTCCATCATATCCACACTTCACTTCACATAGATCCCCATCACCTATGAATTTTATCACACCACAACATTCATCATATATTCATCCATCGCATGCACATATAATTCACTCACCCACACAATGTTTATCTACTATACCACCATTACTAACACATGGTCATACACTTTCATCCCGCATGCATCGAATGGAGGCCCTTCATCCTTTATTATTACTGGCTATTTCATTCACTCACACGCACTTGGGGGTCATAGAATCCACACATCCCCCATATTAGTGACATACTATCTCTCATACTAGAATCATCATTACCCAATGACACACTCTTGTGCTTCAGTTCACACTTGATTGTTGAGGGATACATACTACACATGAACCCCACACACTACACAATAGATACTACACACTGTATCTCTTTACATATCTTACAATACATGTCACATTTTTCATCTTACATCCCCAACTTACCTTACATCATTAGTGTTTCATCATACATACTCTACACATCATACTAGTATTCATCACATATGTGTCACACTCCTATTGTCTACTGAGTCTAGCATCATATACTACTCATCCTACATACTACATTGTGTGCACTCTCACATTATTAGTCTATCTACACATCTTACATTACACACTATACATTGCATTTTACACATCTTGCACATCATATGGTCATCTCTTATCATCACACATACTACATATTCTTCTACACATTGCACTCACTACCCTATGACACACTCTAGTTCCTCGGTCCATACTCGACTACCGAGGGTTTACCAATCAAATGGACCTTATCATACACACACATTCATCACTCAACCTTTTATCATGCGAAATTACTAGGCTAGTGACATACGCTATAGGCTAAATGGTCACCTATTCCTTCATATTGTAGTGGTACATAGTTTAGACTACATTGCCACTCCCTCTATTTGTATCATCATGATATACGATTTAAGCTATATCATCACGCATTCATCTCTAGGTTGCATATCATCAACACACATACACACTCATCACAACATGCTATACACCACACACTATTCAACCATTTACCGATGACGCACTCTTTTTTTGGTTCATTCTTGACTACTGAGGGGGCATACTAAATGAACCTCACTACTTACACTTCTATTCAATGGGGGGCACACAAATCCTACTATCCATATTGCATTCCATTCCATCCAAAACATATTTCATATCTTGGTTTCTTTTACTTTTTCTTACATTTACTTATATACATTCACTTTATTACACATGCTATCTAGATCTCTTATATGTCATTATCTTTACCATACATGTGCATTCACATCCTTTTCTAGTTGTGATCGTAGATACAGGTCTCTCATATTTAGCATGGATGCTCACCTCCTACCACTCCTACAACAATTGCTAAGAGCATCCACATTCATCTCTTACAGTTGCTTTATTGTTTCATTTTGTACTTAGCACTCTACATTAATTGTTTTTACATGCTTTTTGACATATGAGTTATATTTCTAACATGTTAATGGGTGATTCATGTGTAAAACTTGTTTACAAGATTATTTTCTTATATGGCTATTTATTTGTTTGTCTACTATTGCTTGTATTTTGTTTTTTATTATATGTGTGCCTTGCCCTTTGTTTGGTGTGCACACTTGTTTATTGTATGTGGACATTGTGGCCTTAAGTTTCTTTTGACATCGTGAGTGGTGTCCCATGTTTGTAACCCACTTTGGTGGTATATAATTTTCTTATTACATGTTTACTTGCTTTCTCGCTTGTACATTGTTTTTGCATCGACACTTGTTCTCTACATATATGCTTGATCATACTAACACTTGTTTCTAGACACTTGTTTATGTGTGCCTTGGTTTCTACAAAGCACATTCCATTTCCCCTGTAGGGCACGGTTTACATGGTCGGTCCTCTTTTGGGACCGTATTATCCTATCCGCTACATCACATGTGCCCCCAAAGAGGGGGGAATCATTTGGGGTTTTACACATTACACAACACTCTCTACCGATACAATTTAGTTCAATTTTCTATCTTATACACATCAATATAAGAAGAAGGAGTTTGTATCCTTTTATAAGGATATTTAAGAAACTTTGAGTTTGTAATCTTATCTCATCTTGTTACCATGTAGGGTTGTTTCTTTTCAAAAATGCATGAGTTGAAGTTTCTAACTAGTGTGTGCGGGAATCGATTTCCTACCTATAACATTAGTTCCCTATCTCATTTCTCACCCCCTTTTCCACTTTAAGACAAATTCATCGTTAATAAGAAATTATTAGCTTTGTCATAGGGTCGATGGAGTGCCCTTTTTGGATCCCGGTTGAAAGGCCACTACAAAAACCCACATTTTCTCACTCATGCATACATGAAAGCTTCACTAGTTAAGTAAAGGGACTTAGATTCCCATAGTGTTGGCAAGAAATCTACAAGTTTTTCCACCCAAAAAATTTCTCTCCAACACATAGATCATACTAAATATTCCTCTAAAAATATTATATAATCTTGCACACCTATTAATTAATCACTTTGTTTAGTTAATAAATCACCCCAATCCCCATGAGTCACTAGAGGAAAAACTAAACTCTCCTAAAGTAAACTCAACCACTTCTAAACCACGTTTATCCATAACTAACCTATCTTTTTTATTATCCCACATACAATAGGATGCAAAGCTTCTTCAAACCATTGAGTTATAAAAGGAACCCTACTTTAACCTTTCTAATTACACCAAGTTTGAATAGGTTTAGAGGTGGTGTTGTTTCCAATTTTGAGGCTTTGCAAAATCAGCAAGAACAAATTAGAGATAATCCATACTTCTTCTCTCAAGCCTCCTCTCCATCGAGCACTTCAAGAAATTCACTGGAAATCCTATTCAAACCTCTGTTGATGCTCCCCATTGAAATTCTCCCATTTTTCAACCACCATTGAGCATTGAGCTCCCAGAAGAAGAAGAATTTGTAGAATCAAGAGGTAGAGAAGAAACATAAACTAAAATGGAAGATAAATTGAAAATACCTCAACCCATTGTTCCATGGGGAAGGAATACAGGCCCACTTGCTCTTGAACCTCCTCTTCATGATCTACCAACAGGTTCCCACAAGAACACATCACTTCTTTCATGACATCATGTGGAATTCTTGGTGTCAAACATGAAGACATTGTTGTGAGACTGTTCGTGGAGTCCCTCCAAGAAAAAACAACAGAATGATTCTACCTCTTGCTTGCCCGATCCATCACTAGTTGGGATGACATCAAGACTACCTTCAAAGAGAGATTTAAATCAACTGAAGACTATCAGGACCTCTTGGTGTAGTTAGCTCAAATGAAGAAAGGAGAAAATGAAACCATGAGAGACTTTGTGGCTCATTTCGAATGGTTTCTTTGCAAGATACCTGAAGAGGATTCGTCATCTCAAAACAATGTCAAGAGATTCTTCATCAATGCTCAATCATTAGAATTAAGATTTTTTTTGTGAAGAGCACAACCAATGAACATTTTTGAAGCACAAAGGATGGCCATTGAACTTGATGATGATCTCATCCTCTTTGGAAAAATCAAGAATCCATCAAAGGGAAAGACCGAACATCCTAGAGATGAAAGAACTAATCCATTGCTGCAAAATTTAGAAAATGAGATGACATATTTGAAGAGGGAATTATTTGAATGAGTATCTTCTCAAAGAAGTAACATAAATCAAATTGCAAGAGCACCCCAAAGGTTCACCTTGGAGGCCCCACACGTGAACGTAAATTATAGATTTCAAGAAACTGAAGAAGAGATTGAACAAGAAAGTGAAGGTGGTAATTTCCTAGAAATTGATGAGTTTGAGAATGATACAAAAATCAAATTTTGTGATTATTATGTATGTGATGAAGAAGATGAAGAGGATGTGCCCAATTTATCATGTGCGGTATTCACTTGTTCTCAGTTTGAGAAAAGAACATCTCCTCCTCTACTACAAAATAAAATAAGGTTGATGATCCCCACTTCCATATTCCATGAAGTTTACATTGTTAGAGCGACCACCAGTAGAAAGTAAGAAGACTCCCGTAATCCCAAGTAAGTCTTCTAATGTCTCTTCCAAGTCTAAATCTAAATATTCTCTTGAAAAATCTAATACCTTGAAATCTCCTCTAATGTACCTTTCAAAATAGCCTCTATTCCCCAAAAATATAATCTTGCTTCCAAACCTATCATAACTCAAAAATCAGTCCCTTCACCCCCTTGTCCACATCTACTCTCTTCGACTTCATAGAATATGCAAACAAAGCCAAAGTGCAAATTACTGAAACTAAATGTTTGAGACTCATCTGAACAATTTGAGAAGTTCGTTTGATATATTAAGAGTGGAATTCTAACACCAAATGTTGTAACTTCTAGTTCTAAAGGCATGCTACCAGACTCACCTACACCTCCCTCATAGAACATGCTTTCTCTGAGTGCATCAAAGAATGATAAAGTTGAACCTTTATATGTCTCCCTTCTTGTTATAGAATATGTATTTAACAATTTCATAATAGATTCGGTGCCTCAAATAACATGATACCATTAAAGGTCGCCAAGGCTCTCAAACTTACCATGACCCCACCTAGCGGCTCTTGTTACTCTTTAGAATCAAAAGAGGTCTCACTTACGGGAAGGTAAAAGATGCACAAGTGGCTCTCGCTATATTTCCAGACAAGAAAGTTTCAATGATGATTTTGGTAGTAGACGTCCTAACCTCATTCAAAATGTTACCGAGTAGAAATTTATTTCAATTCTTAGGAGGGAAAATTCAGATGAATTGGTCTTCTGTAACCATACCAATGAAGGGAGACATGGATAAATTTATTCTTGAGAAGAATATGAGGTACACGATACGAAATTCTGGAAGCCTAGAAACTAACATTTTTAACCATGGTAGTAGGCCAACGAATCAATTTGTGGAAACCGAGGAGGAAGAGGATATCCCCATCTTGATAGGTCCAAACATGCCTTCAGGAGAGATAATTTGAAGAAGTATTGAGGAGATTCAAGTTATAAGAGGGCAGCTCGAATTGCTAGATGATGCAAACCATGAAGAAGTTGAAATGATGTTTGATGATTTTCAAGAAGAAAAATCATCTTATATGCTTATCCAAGATGAGGAGTTATTCTAATTCCCATTTGGGGATGAAGATGATCTTAGTCAGGCCATCTATGGAGAGACAAAATCATCTTGTGATGAACCCATGAATGGTTTGAAGTAAATCTCTATACAAGAAGCTGTTAAGAGTAGCGAGAAGAAATGGAAGACCCTGAGATCAGTCTTGAACTTTTAATGCAAGCCATGAATCTTGAAGACAAGCGTGAAGATAACTTAGAAAAATCAACCAGTGTGAAGATGGGATATGTTGAAATAAATATAGATGAGAAATATGATGTCCCTCTCAAGCCAATGGTTGGTGGATATGATGACGAAATGGAGATATTTTCTTTCCCATTTGTAGAAGAAGATTCTCTCCATGATGAAGAAATAGAAGAAAGAAGTTTTGAGGCCTTTGAAGCTAAAGCCCCTATAGACAAAGGAGTGATAAAATGTAGCGATTTCAAGATGATGAGGTAATCCCTCTAGATAGTTTCCTTGAGATGCAAAATAAATATTCTTCAAAGGAATACAAAGAGGAACTATAGGAAATGATAAAGCATAAATCCATGCAAGAAATATCGGATGTAGTAGAAGTTGCGGAAGACCCGAGCTAACTCTTGATCTCTTCACTTATGTCATGAACATACAAGACAAGGGTTATTTTTCCTCTCGATCCTCCCATCAATACTCAAACACCTCATAATGGAGTAAACATAAAGGATGAATCAAATGTTTCTCATGGAGAATATGTCAATGAGCATAGAATGAGGAAATAAAGTAACTCAAAATATCAAGGAATTGGAGCGAAAATCAGCTTTCGAGCGGTGATGAGATGCTTGATGGAGAATCATCTATATGGATAAATACGGAAGGCAAGCGGCGCTATGAGACCAATTTCAAAGAATATGAAGGCAATGGAATTTTCAAGAAAGGAATAGAGCATTAAGAATCTCACATGGAATCACTCCTACAAAGTGTAGTGCCCAAATTTTTATAGCTCAGTTACTTATTTCTCATTTCTCATAGACATGTTTTGACAGAGATTGGTTATATTTTGGATATTACATTAGGAGATTTGATTTGATTAGGCATGTATGAACATTTAGGCATATAACACCAATTTAGCTTGATTACTATGTTGTTTTCATTACCTTATGATGTCATAGATACTAATTGATATGATGTTGTTTTGGGACGTAGTTATATTGATGGATATTTAGTTTGTTGCATGTTGGATTTTATGGATACATGTCATTCTATCATTGTGATAACTTATGGTGAATTATGTATAGTTGTGCACATTTTCGCACTTTCGATTCGAGAAAGATGAAATGTTAGACTAGAATTCATTGATATCTTATTTAGTAGTTGATTTATATTTTATCGATATAGGTGCATTTAATGTGTGCAATGATTGTGCAGTGACAGTCACTAGAGAACATGGGACTCGGGCTAGCTATGCAACTTTGCATAAGCAGCCCATGGGCTAAGCCCTAACCATGTTTATTGTTTCAGGCCTTCGCATTAGAATTATTGTTTTGGGCACCATGGGTGACCCTCATTTGTAATAAAATATGTCTTGTAATTATTAACTTTGCTTAGGGTGTTTAGTTTGTGTGTAAACTTATTTTGGGAATTAATGACACCACTTGCATTAATTTTGAATTAGATTAATGATGTACTTAATCTAGAGGGTTAGGGTCACATGTGAACCCTTGGGTGGTCCCCACACCCTCTAACCTTGTGCCAAATTTTCCAAACCCGAAATTGGGTTATTTTGGGTATTTTTAGGGACTCCTTTTTAGTTTGGGAGTTCCCTTAACATAAAAATGAGCCCTTGGACCCTACCTAATAGGTAGGGGGCTTATTTCCAAGGCTAGAGGGAGTTTTCCCTCCCTTTTTGCCTCTTTTTTGGTCACATCCATGTAAGGGGTATGGTTTAGTGTGCTTGTTAAAAGTTGCACAAGACTTGTTTTGTTATAAATTTAGGTAATTTGGGAGAAGAGGGCTAAAAGGCATTTTACCCTTTCTCTCTTTTGTTTTGGAATCTTTGACCTTGAAGGAAGAGAGGGGTGACACATGTCACCCCCTCATTTGTGAGGATTTTTTCTTGCTCCTCTTCAAATTTCCTTCATGGGAAAAGAAGAGAACTTCTTTTTGGGAGATTTTGCTTGGATGCTTGTGTGATTTGGAGCTAGAGGTTGCTTGGGTCAAGAAGTGGAGAAGATTGAAGTTGGAAAGCTTTTGGAGAGTTTTCCTTGAGGTAGGCTCTTAAGCTTTATTGTATGTGTTATATTCATGCTAGTTGTTAGATTGTTTACTTGGAAATGTGGTGGTTGCATGAGGATTTTTATTTATTGTTACTTGTTTTTTCTCCCTCCATCATATGGCATGATGGAGTTTTGGAGTTGTGGGGGAAGAGAGAGGGATTTTTCCCTCTCAATCCTCATAGGCTTGATGGGCAAGCCTTGTAGGATTTAGTATTCCCCTCAATTGGTTTGAGGTGGGGAAGTTGGTTCATTTGGCTTGAACCTCCTTCCCCATTCTTGGTAAGGAAACCCCTTTGGGGTTTGAAAATCCTTCCAAGAAGGATTTGGTGAAAGGGAGGAGGAATAAGGAGGGCTTGAATGAATTAGGAGAAATAAGGAGGGCATGGAGATCTTGTTTTAATGCAACTATTGTTGGTTACAAATTTGGATAACTTCTCTCCTCTCTTCCCCATTTGTTTTAGAGGTAGAATTTGGGTTCTCCTCTTTTTCATCTTGTAAAATTTGGAGTCTTGTTTATACTTGTCTTGTGTTTTCATGTGGATGTATCATTGTTTGTTCACCCTCATTCTTGTGCATAGTTGTGGATTGTTGTCCTCTTTCCCATGGGCTTGGGGGAGGCTAGCATGCATCCCAACCTTGGGAAAGACATGTAATGATGCCTATGGTTGGGTGGTAAACAAGCTTCTTCTCCTTGGTTGGATTTCTTAAAGGCATGGAAGTTGAATCTCAAAGTTGGAGTTGGTGGCATCTTGGGCTCTCATTGTTCTCTCTTCCCTTATGAAACTTTCTTGCATTGTAACCTTTAAAGTATGGCTATGTGGGAAGATTCCTTGGCATGAAAAAGTTTTCATCTTGTGTATTGGACACCACTTGTAAGATTGTATTCTACTTGTATTTGAAAACCTTCCTTCAACTTGGGAAGGAGTTTGTTGGATTGTCATCTTATGTGTTATTGCATGTGTTGGATTATGATGCATTGATAAATTGTGCAAGAGAAGTTTTGTGAAACACTTATACTTCTTCAAAATGCATTGAATAGAAAATAGTTACATTCCTTTAATAAGCATTGTTTTGAATATCCTTTTGATCAAGAAAGACTATTTAATGGAAAAGTGTTTTTATCAAAGAAATAATATCCCTTGTTGAAAGTTTTGCTTGTTTAAAAAAATTAAAAAAATCTGAATGGTTGTTTGGCATTACAATGGGAAAGAAAGAACTTCCTCTTGCTTAGTTTGAAACATTATTAAATGGAGTGTGAATAGGTTTTGAATTCCTTTCCATGTAGAAGTCAATGGTTTGTGTTTAGTATTATCATTTGAAGTACTTGTGCTTTCCTTACCACAAAGTAGATAATTTATTAGTTTGAAGAGTTGGAAATTTTAAGTTTTCTCTTTGCTTCAAAAATAATAAAATTAAAATCTGTTATTTCACCATTATCTCTCATTGTGTACAAAAAATTGTATTCAGAATTAACACATTAATAGATTCTTAGTTTATTGGCTTCCTAAAACAAATCTGTATTGCAGTCTTATTCAGTGAAAAGTATGCTTATTATGGACTATATGTGTGTGTGTACAAATATATATATATATATAATACAATTTTGTTAATTACCAAAAATAGCATTTAGATTTGTATATATAGTATTATATATATTAATAGATTTAAATAAGATTTAATAAACAAATATATATATATATATATATAATAAACAAAGTTTTGTTTTTCTTAAAAAATTAGAATTTGGGTGGGGAGGGTTTGGAATCCCCCCCACCGGGTGCACAACCCACATGCCTCCCCCACGCCATGGCCACACCCCCCCGCTCGGCATTGCCATCCTCCCCGCCCTTGTGCCTCCCTCCACCCCCGTCCATGACCCTCTCCCTTGGTCCTGTTCATTGCACTGTCCCCATGTGTCATGGCCACCTTCCACCTGCTGATGCCACTTTGTCCCTCCACCTCTCCACAACCCTGCGTGCCCACCTCTCAACTCCTCCCTTTGTTATAAAAAAAAAAAAAAAGAAAAAAAAAGCCGTAGTTGAGCCAGACATTTGTATTCTTACACAAAACAATATATATATATATATATATATATATATATATATATATATATATATATATATATATATATATATATATATATATATAGTTTTGTGTAAGAATACATACGACCTTCACTACATTCGGAGCTTGCAATAAAATACAAATGGAAGAGGAGTTTGTGGGTAGCCATGAGACCAGCCTTCAAGGCTTCTCCATCCAAACCTGCACATACAAAAAAAAAAGAGAAAGCCAAAACAAAATGAAAAGAAACAAAAAAAAAGAATGAAAAGAAAGGGATAGATAAGGAAATTTAGGGAAAATTTTAGGGTGAGAAGAAATCAAGGGATAGGATTGGTTTGATCCTAAGGTCCTCATTCAATTCTTCACCTTTTGGGTCAAAATCCCTTAAATTTTTTTAGAATAACAAATCACAAATCACTAATCACAAATCACTATGAGGAACAATCCAAGAAGACCAAACTTTAATGATAGGTAGTGGATTACACCACCTCCTTGCCAGCTTGCTCTTGAAGCACCACCAGTCAATGCTACTGTGATACGAGATATAAGAGAGGAAACTGAAGTTGATGAGCTCGAGGGAGATGATGAAGAAAACTATGAAAGCTACCTAGAAGTCGAGGAGGTTGATATGCACAATGGCCTATTCGAATTCATTGATGATGATGAAGAAGAAGAGGAGGAAACACCAAGTTTTTCATGCGTTGTTTTCACTAGAACAGTCCAAGAAGAACACCCCATCCTCGGTGGCTGTAAAGGAAAAGAAAACCAAAGAATTTTCCACTTCTGAGGTCGCACAGAAGAGGATTATCAACAAAGGTTCTCCATTGCCGCCCTCCATGGATTCTACTAAAGAAAAACTAGACTTGGTCATTGTCAAGGATCATGTTGTCATACCAAGTAAGTCTTTTGCTCCTTCTTCTAGTCCTATAGTTGTTAAGAGTACTTCCCCTTCCATTGGAATCTCTGCCAAAGTACCATAGTTCAGCCAAAGGTTGTACCTTTTCCTTCTGCTAAACCGACTATTTCACCTTTAGGAGAAAATCCTTCATCCAAAATATCCAAGGTTCCTTCAAATCCCTTGCCAGGTAAATCCTCTTTCATCCCAGGAGCCTCCTCCTCGTCTAGTATTGCCCCATTTGATTTTGTAGAGCACACAAGCAAAACCAAAGTCCAACTCTCAGAGTTAGAGTACTTGCAAACACACCCGACCCAATTTGACAGATTCATTAATGCAGTCGGGAAATAGCTCTATATCCTCAAGTTCCACTTCTAAAGGACTTCTTCCAAATGCCATCCACACCTCCATCTCAAAATATGTTAGCTCTCAGTGCTTCCAAAACAACCAGAGTTGAGCCTTTCTATTTGTCTCTCCTCATAAATGGCTTTGAGTTGAACAATTGTATCATTGATTCCAGAGCCTCTGATAATGTAATGCCACTCAAAGTTGCAAATTCCTTGGCCTAACTTTGACGAGAGTAAATGGATCTTTTTATTCCATGGAATCTAAACAAGTGCCACTGATTGGAAGAATAAAGGATGCACAAGTAGCTCTGGCTGATTTCCTGACAAGAAGGTGCTCCTAACTATTTTAGTGGCGAGACATCCCAGCATCCTTTGGCATGCTTCTGAGTAGAAGTTTTTATAGAGATCTAGGTGGAGAAATTAAAATGGATTGGTCATCTACTACTATCCCAGTCAAAGGTGAAATGAAGAGGTTATTGCCTATTAGAAAGATGAAATTCACAGTAAAGAAGTCTGATGATCCAAGAGCTAACATCCTTCTTCAAGATTCTGAGTTAGGAAATTACTTCCTCACATCACAAAAAGATGAAAACCTGCCACTTCTCATGGAGGAAGAAGAAGATCAGATCTGGATGATGGAATTTGATGGCAGTCATTCAAGGGCAGGTTCTAGAGCTGGTGTTGTTTTGTATTCACCTTCAAAGGAAATGCATCCTTTTGCTTACAAACTGTAGTTTGACAACACAAACAATACAGTAGAATACGAAGCTCTTCTTTTGGGCATGAGCATTGCAGAAGATATGGGAATCAAGAAGCTGAGATGCCTTGGTGATGCGTAGAGGTAATAGTGAAACAAATGCGCAACAATATCAAGTGAAGAACCCAAGGCTCAGACACTATAGAAATCAGGTTTGGGATTGTATTGAATCATTCGATGCTTTCTCTATTGAAGCCGTTCCAAGGGCACAAAATGAAAGGGCTGATTCTCTTGTTGTGTCAGCCTCCTTATTGACACCTCATCCTTCCTTTGGAAAAGATAAGATAACCATTGAGATGGTTTTCAGACCGAGTGTACCTGATAATGCTAATCATTGGCAAGTCTTCAATGATGACAATCAAATTTTGAGCTTCTTAGAGAAAAGAGATAATTTCAATAATCTCTTCTTTGAAGGAAGTGTCAATCCTCATAGAGAAGCTATTGCTGAGGAAGAAGTTGATGGAATTGATGAAGTTGATGATGAGGGAATGATCAGACTAAAAGGAAACAAAATTCCCAAAGGCTTAGTCTCTTTGGAAGACCTGTTTGACAAACATGATGATTCATTCAAGAGAAGGAGAAGTTATCTTCTCGGTGTCCATCTGACTTTGAAAAAGAAAATATTGGTACTTTAGAAGATCCAAGATTGGTAAACATTGGTAAATGCTGCTCGCCTGAAGAGAAGAGAAGGTTTGTTACTCTACTCAAGAAATATTATGATGTTTTAGCTTACTCTTATGAAGAACTCAAGTCGTTCCAGCCAAAAGAAATGCACCATTCCATTCCTTTGAAGCAAGGTGCTAAGCCTTTCAGGAAAAAGAAAAGGCCCTATAATCCAAAGGTTGTTGATATCATCAAGGAAGAAGTGACCAAGATGTTGAATGCCAGAATCATTTTTCCCATCCACCACTCAATGTGGGTGGCTAACATTGTGCCAGTAAGAAAGAAGAATGGGGAGATAAGGATATGTGTTGATTTCAGAAATCTGAATCAAGCCTCACTCAAAGACAACTATCCTCTGCCCATCATGGATCACATTTTGCAAGCTAGTCACTAGATCTGAGATGCTCTCTCTGCTTGATGGGTTTTGGGGTATAACCAAATCAAAGTGGCAGAGGAAGACTGCAACAAAACAACATTCACAACTCCTTGGGGAACTTTTGCTTATAGCAGAATGCCTTTCGGCCTAATCAATGTGGGAGAAATGTTCCAAAGAGCAATGGACTTGGCCTTCAGAGATCTGAAACATTGCATTGTTGTATATCTAGATGATCTCATGGTATTTTCGAAGAAAAGAGAAGAGCACATCTATCATTTGGAACAAGTTCTTGCAAGGTGTAGAAAACACGGTATATCTTTGAATCCCAAGAAATGCATCTTTGGAGTCACTAGAAGGCAAGTTCTTTGGGACACATCATGAACAAACATGGAGCACACATTGACCCCGAAAGAGTAAGAGCTATTCAAGCACTATCTCTACCCACCAGCAAGAAAGGAGTACATTCATTCTTCGGGAAGGTAAACTTTCTTCGCCACTTTGTCCCTGAGTTCGCTGAACTGACAAAGCACATCACTTCTATGATGAGGCCTCAATCAAGTTTCAAATGGAGCCATGAAGGGAAAACTACATTTGAAGAGATAAAAAGAGCTATTGCCAAAGCTCCTACTCTTGTATCTCCATATTTTAACAAAGAGTTCATCATGTACTGTTATGCCTCAGAACACACTCTATCTGCTGTCCTTGTCCAGAAGAACGACAAAGATTTGGAAGCACCCATTGCTTTCATGAGCTGTCCTTTGAAGAAACATGAGCTCAAGTACAGTCAATTGGAAAAGCACACATTCGCAGTGGTCAAAGTTGTAAAAAAATTTCTTCTACATTCTCAATTCTCATACTGTGGTAATGGTCCCTGGAAGTGCAATCAAATCCATTTTGACACAACAAGATCCCGGAGTCAAAAGGGGAATTGGATCACAAAAACTCAAGAGTACAACCTAGAGATTTGGCCTTCCCATCTGGTAAGAGGAAATGGTCTGTGCAAGTTAATTGTTGAAGATGAAACTCTCAAAGTTCAACATAGAGAGGAAGATGACACTTGTTTAACTTTCCCAGAAAACCGCATGCAAGTTCTCTTTGTAACCACTACTGACGAGTGGTATGCAGACATCACTTTTCTACTTACTTATGGAGAATGTCCCTCTCATCTAGATTACAAGCAAAGAAGGACTCTCAAACTGAAAGCAACTAAGTACGTGATCTGGAATCATGTGCTTTATAAGAAAGGAATGGATGGTTGCTTCCTTCGATGTGTTGATAAAGAGCAACAAGGAAAGTTTCTTAAAGCCTATCATGACCAAGCATGTGGTGGAAACTTCTCAGCAATGGTGACTGCCCACAAGATTCTCAAAGGTAGATATTATTGGCCTTCTCTTTTTTTTGATACTCAAAGTTGGGTTTCTAAATGCAAAGCATGCCAGAATTTGTTGGAAAACCACAGTTAGCTACATTACCTCTCGGGCTGTGATTATTGAAGAACCATTTCAAAAATGGGGGTTGGACTTCATTGGCGTGTTGAATCCCCATTCAAGTGTTGGGCATACTTATGTGCTCACTGCCATGGACTACTTCACCAAATGGGTGGAAGCCATTCCAACCAAACAAGCTAGTTCTGAAGTAGTTTGCAGTTTCATCAAAGAATACATCATTGTCCGTTTTGGGGTGCCTCAAAATATTGTTGTGGAAAATGCCACTTATTTCTCTTCAAGAGAATTGACAGAGTTCTATTACGGTTTTGGCATCTCTCTAGCACATTCTTCTAACTACTATCCACAAGGAAATGGTCAAGCTGAGTCAAGTAACAAGAACATTGTGACCATTTTCTGAAAGCTTGTTGATGAGAATAAGAGGAATTGGCACAAGAGATTGTATGATGCATTGTGGGCTGACAGGATCACTCCCAAGAAGGCCATTGGTACTTCACCTTTTCAGTTGTTGTATGGAGTTGAAGCAGAGATCCCCATCACAATTGAAATGCCAACTCTCAGATTTCTTCAAGCGGTGGATGATGGCCAATACAAAGACTCCATTGACAAAAGGATCCTTTTTCTTGAGAGGTTGGAAGAAAGTAGATCTCAGGTGGTTGATAAAATCAAAGAACATCAGCTGAAAGTGAAAAATCTCTTTGACAAAAGGACCAAGGCAAGAGAGTTTAGAGTTGGAGATTTTTTCCTACTTTGGGACAAGAGAAGAGAACCAAAGGGCAGTCATGGAAAATTTGATTCTTTGTGGCTGGGACCTTTTCGAATTCTTGGAACTTGTGGTGAGAATGTTTTTCTCCTATCATACTTGGATGGGACTCCATTAGGATTTCCTAGAAGTGGGCAATATTTGAAGCTATATCATCAGTGAAAGTGAGTTGTCCCTCACCTTGTAGCATATTTTTTTTTTTCCTCTTTGTTGTGTGTTTTGTTTTCCCTTTTCTATTTTGGTGTGTTTTTGGTTTGTGTGTCCTCTTCTTCCTTCTTGCTTTCCTCGGAAGTTGTACATGACTCTGCAAGGCCCAATGGATAAGGCACTGGTCAACGTTATATGTTTTAAAACTTGAGATTCTAGATCCTCATGCCATGTTTTCTCCCTATTCAATCCATGCCATGTCCCCAAGCTAGAGCCACTATTGTCCCCTCAAAATTTTCCTTCTTTTTCCAAGTCTGGACTTAGAAATTTTTGAGTTGTTACCCTTTGAAAATGGTCCAGTCTAAGTATTTTGAAATATGGCACTTCCCAAGGGATCAAGGATTCTTAGAAACACCTTCATTAGATAGATAATTATTTCCCCTTTCCAGAAAGGTAAGGAAGTCCTCCTAACTCCTTGTATTTTGCAAGTTATGGCTCGATGGAGTTTGGAGGGGAAATTTTCCTGGGTGGGCCCAGAGGTAAGGAGGAAATTTTTCCAAGGAAATTGGTGGGTTGGTAGAGGCATGGAGAGAAATTTGACACTTATCCTTTTGGCTAAAAAACTCAAAGGTGAAATGTTGGACCGCATCTCTGCATCAAATCAGAAGGTGCCACGTGTCCACATCAGCAGCGGAGGTCGGGCGGTGGAGGACTTTGGGAAAAATTTCCCTTGCGGGAAAAAAGGGTGAAATGTTATTCTGAAGCCCACAGATGAACTAGAAAGTGCCACGTGTCGTTAGGTTGGTGGGGGCATGGAGATTTTGGGGAAAAATTTCCCAATTTGAAAAAAGAGGGAAAAAGGTCACATTTTGGCCCACACCCGAATTTTGCCCTAATTTTGCAGTTTTGCCCTAAATCTTCAAGAGGCCATATCTTTCGATCTAGAGCTCAGATTTTTGCATTTTTGGTATCAATGGAAAGATGGTGAAATTATCCACACAATGGACACTTCAATTTTAAATTTTGATGGATTTTTATGGGAGAAAATCAAGAAAACGTCTCTGGCATGCAAAAACTCAAAAAGTTTCCCCGACTCTGCTCCAATGTTCTCCTGCCATGTGGATGGCTCATATTTAAAGGTGAAAAAGATAAATCTAATGGCCCACATTCAATCTGGAAAGTTTGTAACCATTTTAATTATTAAATTCTCTAGCATTTCCTGCCACGACCATTTTTTTGTAAAAGAAGGATCTGAAATGGTGCCAAACATTGGATCTCGACTGTAACTACTTCTTGGTCATTTGGGAAGTTGTAACTACCTTGTGCGAGCTATTTCATGGCTTTTGGAAGTCATTGTAGGGGTTGGCATTTGATTTTTGAAGACTGTAAATGATTTTCATGAACAGAGGACAAAAACAATAGTCGCCATTCTTCTAAGCTTCTTCTTTCTATATTTTTCTTCCATTTCCTTTCCTTGTACAAGTTTCTACTTCAGCTACAATAAGAAAAGAAGGATTTTATGCCCCTTTGATAGAGGATTCAATTGGTACTTTGTGACCAATGCATTTTTATTCAGTCTTGTAGCTCTGGTTTGCGAATTTGTATTCTTCTTCCATTTAAATGCATGTTATAAACTTTCTGATCAATGTTTGTAGGCCTCTGATGTTCTACCTCCATCATTGATCTCCTTGCCTTCATTCCCACTCCCCTTTCCCACTCTTAGACCACTTTCTATCCTTGCAAGAAATTGCAGGCTTTGTCATAGGGTCAGTGGAGTGCCCATATGGATCTCTGGTTGAAAAACCACCATTGAATCCACTTGTTTTTCATGCATAATCGACAATTGCGTTGTCATAAGTAGAGGGACTTAGATTCCCATAGTGTTGTTTTGGAAACCACCAATTTGTCCCCCTAGGAAAGTTTCCAAGCTAACAATGTTATTGCAAGCCCTTAGGAATATGAAAAATGAATGGTGAAAGAAAAATAATCAAGGAAGTCCATATTTATGCCTCTCATACTTTCATAGTACGGGAACCCTATCACTAGGATTTTGAAGGAGTAAAATTTAAATAACTTAAAAAGTAACCTATCATAAATCACCAAAATCAAAAGACAACTTTTCCTTGAGACCTTGAAGGTGATTTCAAAGGAACTAGACTATTACACATAAGTATATGAGATATATTTTTACCAGGTTATAACATAGAACCGTGGAGGAAATCTAAATAATCTATATGTAATTAGAAGAATAAAAAATTTAAGGTATCTTCATACATTTCTATTAGAGTCTATTGTGTGAAGGAATAGATATTGAAACTTGTAGAAACCCTCCTTTTGTTTACCATTATACAAAGTGGCATGTAGGTATGCATTATTGGATCAAGGGAAAGTACAAGGAATAAAAGATGGTTTGAAGAGATAGAGAAAGGTTAGGAATTCCTAATATTTTCATGAAAACCCCTTAATTAAGTATAAGGATAACCTTAAAGGATTTAATTACTCCAGTTGTTTGATTACTCAACAATGTTATAGCATGAGAAGACCGATATAACCCGGTGAGCATTTTAACAAAGTGAATTAGCAACTAGAGGTGAAGGAAGTGGATTTACACCTTGAAAATAATTGAAGGAAATAGTGGGAGGTGGAGTTACATGATATCAAACATATTAAAATCCTAGGACTACTTCTTATCTCTAAATTTGTAACCAAAGCTAGTTGTGACAATGAAAGCCCAATTTGGGATTGAACAAAGTCTTTTGAAGTAATTTTGCAAAGTTTCACCTATTGAAACTTTATACATTGGGACAAGAACATAAGGGAAGGGTCCAAGTTAGTCCCATTTTGTCAATAAAGTATATATGGTAAAAGATATGCTTAAAATACACTCGAGAAAAGGTTGTAATGCAAGTATTACCAAAATTAGAGATTTGATGGTTGATAAAGATAACAAAGGAGTAGGGATTTGATATTTATCTTACACCTAGGTATCCTAAAAGGGTGTTGGTAAAAATCTTAATGTTTGGAAAACACTATAAATGTATCTAAATATGACACTACCAAGAAAGGATGTTCAAGAAGTTTAGCTAGGAAGGAGTCATAAAGAGGTAAATCATTACATTTTGAATCGATTGAACTATTTTAATGATCGTGTTTACTATAAGTAAAGGGTGAAGAACATGATGAAACTATTAGATTTTGGAAATAAGGACAAAAGTCAAGAATTTTTCCTAATTATAGGTAAGTAAGAACTTGAAGAAGAACTATTCCCACATGAATTAAGAAGAATTGAGGAGTTTTGTACCATTTCCACATTGGTAATTGCGAAAGGTGATAGTTGACTACATCAAAACTTGAAGTCAGTATTTCATGTATGGAAAATAAATTGGATTAACTAGTGATTATTAATATTGAGAGAGAATCCTTGTAAAATTTTCAAATGATGAAGCATTGTAGAAAATACTAAAGGAGCATTTCAGAATTGAGACTTTCTTAATTATCCATTTTCTATGGCTCGTATGAAAGGTAAGAACTTTAATTTTTGTTCTTTTAGCTAGAGTTTGATAGTATGAACTTAGGGGGTGATGAGAAGAAGTATTATGAAGTATGTGGATTCCTAGATCATGGAAACATTTTTCAAAGTTTGAATGAAATTAGAGGTAGATATGCTATGTTTGGAGGTAGCTTTTTGTGATTTCTTACATGAACAGACCTAGTAAGCAATGATTGAGAGTGAATGAAGAAAAATGGAGATTAAATGTTTAGGGGAGCTATTTTAAGGCTCATTATCAAGTCCATGGATCTTCACATGTTGTTGTTAAAGTCAAATAAGAGCAAGTACAATCCCAAAGTGGGGAGTTATTTGAGTCGAGTAAGTAGTTTTAAGCATTATTGTCATTATTTAGTCATGTTTTTCATTTTCCATGTAGTGTAATCATTTAAGCCTTTTTCATAGATGTAAAAGGGGGAGAGAAGCATCCAAACCATGGAAAAAATCTTGTAGGTGTTGGTCTTGTTAGTTGTCATCAATGACAAAGGGGAGATTGTTGGCCATTGTGTGTTTTTGTTGTCATTGGTGTCAATTCCATTAATGGAAGAGGGTGTCATGAGGTCATATGATTCTCCATGATGTGTCATTCATGGTCATGTATGAAGGTTGATTGGTAATGTCCAAGTTTGGTGAGTTATGAGAGGTCTTGGTGCATGGTTTAGTGAGTTGAGTCATAATATGAGTCCTCATAAGTGAATTTAAGGTTTTCATGATGTCAAACATGGTTGATATGATGTGTCATGGGTGTCTAGGATTCTGCATGAGGTTAGCATTGTCATTTCATGAGGTGTCATAGTTGAATAAGGACATTTTAGGCCTATTCCTAGCTCTAGAGCATGAAGAACAATATAGAGGTAAGAGATTTGGTGCAAATGATTCTTTTTAGAGCATAGTAGAGACATGGTGATAATATACAGGGCATGTATGGTGAGTTTCATATCATAACTCATAACTATGATGCATGCATGAGGTCCTTGGGAAGTAAGAAGGTGAGAACAAATAGTTTGACACGGGTAAGTCTTAATGGATAGAGAGTTTCAAAGCTATTTGGGTTATGTGATGAGTATTTATAGTTAGAGGATGATTCCATGATGCTTTATAATAAGTTTCAGGTCATTTTAAAGAAGCAATAGCAAGATACTTTAGTTTTGGAAAAATCAGGGGTTTTATAGTGTGATTTTGAAGCAAATGTGGACCTGAGGATGCTCGTTGAGATTGTGTACTTTGTATGGAGACCTAAGATATTTGGGATATATTTTTAGGTCAGATATGAAGGTTTCACAAAAACAATGAAGTTGTTTGATCATCACATTTTTATGAATGATCATTAAAAATAAGTTGCTTTGAAACCCTAGCTAAACCCTTGCTCAAAGATACTTGGAGAAAAGGGTGCGTACTAAACCAATTTTTATTCCTTTTTCCAAATTTATGATTGTATGTTGTATAATAATCCTCCAAATTTCCAAAAAGGAGTATTAGTGCTTGTGATAGTATGTGGGCCCCACCTTAAAAATGTCTTATTTCTAAAGAAGTTTAGTTTAAGGCAAGATTGTCCAAAGGAGTTGAGAAATAAATTGAAATTATTTTTATACCTTTAGTTTTTATACATTTCCATGATATTTTCATATCATAGTTGAAGTGAAAAATGGCAAAGTGTGCCCTATTTATGAAGACTAGTCAAAATATAGTTTTGGGTAGTTACGGAGAAATTTCGAGAGATTGTCTTGGTTGAAGGCCATTTAATTGGAGTTGTAAGTAGTAATAATATGTTATATAAATATGATTCAGAGGTTTTTATATTGTTATAATTATTTTTTCTTTATGATTAACTTTGTTGGGTCATCCAGTCGAGTTTTTAGAGAAGAAGGATTGTTGTTTTTAGGAAAAATTTTCTTTTCTTTGAAAGAATAAGTGAATGAGGCATGAGATAAATGATTTGATGCTTGATATTAGTTGGAGAGTGAAAATGGATTAAGTTTTTCATATTTAAGTAATTATGAGATCTTGTAAGTGTCGTAAATTGTGCAAACTAGTTGAGTTTGTAAAATTACTTTCTGGGTAGCTTGATTTGGTGAAGAGGAAAGTTGATGTGGTTTGCACATATGGATGTTTCATGAGATATAACATGAATGGATTTTATATAAATGTTATAAGGATTCCATGTAGAGGTTAAATGTCAAAGTTTAGTTTTTTTGGGTGGTCTTGATGCCCAAAGGTGAAGACAGGGTGTTGGAAACAATTGTTTTGAGAAGGTTATGAGCCTTTTGAGTTGTGTTATGAATTTTTTGATTGGTGCAAGATAATTAAAGACCATGATTGATGTTTTTATGTAATATTAAACATGTATGGTTAACTTTGGATATTTATTAATCATGTTTTTGGCATTTATGATTTTATCTCATCGGTGTGATGGGATTTTGAGCTTGTTTTGAGATTGTTTAATAGTTTTGGGAATGACCGACCTATATGGGTTGACGTGAATGTTTTAATGAATTTATTGGGATTTTTTAAAGTTACATTGGTCAAAAAAAAGAATGGAAACCGACCTAAATTTAATTTGAATGAATAGAAGGGTATAAAAGTTAGTTTAAAGTTCAAATTTGAACTAGTCTTGTGAGAGGAAATATTTGACACCGCTTAAGGGTGGGAAGGAGTTTCTATTACATGATTTAAGAGCTGATGATGTGTGTTACATGTTGAATAAGGTTATAAGGCATGTGTGTAAGGGTTTGAGACCAATACAAGTCCATGAAATATCTAGAGAGAGTGAGTTAAAGAAGGTGGGCTTGAATGAGGGTTTGAAGGAATATGGATCTGAATTGTGGGATCAAAATCAACTATGGTATCAACATATTTTCAATGGTAATACTTTTGAAAAATATTACATAATGAGTCATATTCATGTAAGTCTCTTTTTATGAGTAATATCAACAAGGGTTTAGGGATTGGTGCTCCTTGTGGGGTTGGTGCCTCGTTGAAGAAATCTATTATGATGTGTAATATTCACTTGAGTCTTTTTGTGTGTAATATCAGAAAAATTTTAGTGTGTTTTATTTCCTTTAAGGGTTTCCCAATTACATCTTGTGTCTATGTGTTCTCTCTCATGTTTCAAGTTCATTTGAATGTATGATGCACACTTAATAAGCTAATATGGAATGTATGTGATTGAATGGATGTATGATGGATGTTGCAATAATGGTAAATGAAGTAAAAAAATTGTAGGACTGATTCACCCCCCTCTCAGTCCATTGTGCTTCTAACACATCATACATTCCCCTTCTCTCAAAGGAGGGAGTTCATCGTCAATGATTCCTAAAGCTTTGAATTCTTGTAGAAACTTAGTATGCTCAGATGAGAAATCCAACCCCTTCCTTATCAGCCATGTCAAGGTCATTCTCATTACATCTACAGTTCTAATATGTAATTGTGTTGGCTCTGCTTGGTCCCAATCTAATGGTTCCATAGGCTTCCTTACCAACTTCATATTAATATAATATTGGCTTACCACTTGATTATCATTTAAAAGATTCATGGGACAAACGCCACTTTGTAATTAATTACCCACCGTAAATTCATCCTAGAGAAGTCCATCAATATAAATTCTTATTCATCCCTATAGTTCATCTAAAATTTTTCATAATGTAGCTCATACTCATATGATCTTCCCAAGACTATGCTCATCACCCATCTGATGTCATAATTTGGTCTTGATTGAAACTTTTCCATTTCTAATCTGTTCATTTCTTCATCTAGAAGCCTAGCCTTAATAATTGTTGAGCATGTATATCTCCCAATTGAGATTGGGAATTTGATATTGGTATTATGTTTTCCAACAATCAACTTATGTACTTTTTAAGCTACCTATAAAGTTCCATAAGTTCCCACTTATCATCCAAGTATATGGGAAACATGCAAGGGGTCCCCTGGAAACCACTTACCTTTGTGTAAGTGAAAAATATGAATTATATGAAGTAGCAACCATGCTCATTGATAACCTTTTTGCAGTTGTAGATATTCTAAATTTCTCCCATTTTGTCCTAAAGAGACCAATGATGGGTGCAAAGAAGGCATCATGTATCCTCCTAAAATTTCCCTTATGATTCTCCAAATTCAATTGAGGGTAGACATCATATACCTTATAGTTGGATAAATCCTCTGTCTTGGAATTTTTAGGAGGGTTTTATGGCATGAAATGTTATAAAAAAGGTAGGTGTTCATGTATAATTCATATCTAGGTGTAGGCCCCTCTCATATTTTCACAACCATCTTCAAGAGTTGGTCATGGATGGATGTGCTTATGAATTCTTCCTAGAACTCTTTCCCTTTTTGAATAGAATAACTGGATTTAACCGAACATCCATTCTTGAAACTATAGGTGGCCTTCAAACCTGTAGCCTTGTTATTTCCACATTAACGCTATGTATGTTGGTATGTTCATCTAGACAAATTTGAACGATCACCTAAAGTACACGAAGCTACAGGTCCCTCCTTGTACTAGCTTGTCAAGATCTTAGCATGCATATTCATGATTACCATTATCAAAGCATGCATTCAAATGTAGATTATTACATATATCATAAGGAAACACATGTAATAAGGAAACATAAAAAATAAAATAAGTACTAAGATCAATTTTTCCATTTGATCATAGTATTCAAACACATCAATCACTATAATCCATCCACATTGATCCATTAATAACCAAAGTATTACATATCAGAAGTTGAATACATAATAATAGTACCATGGAGTCACGCACGTCAAGTATATTAGAGCAACATAACTCTATTACATCACACATTCACACTATCTAATACAATGGAGTATAATAAATATATATAGGGGTGGGGAATTTCCCTTTACTACCCATTCATTCCTAAAATAGGTTGCATACCCAAAATATCTATGCACACATACAAAAGCAGCCATACAACATGCATGCTTTCATAACAAGCCTAATAATATATTACATCTATTAATAAACTCTTCTTTAATCCTATTATTATCTCAATCCATGCATGACCATTCATCTTCACTTTACCCCAAAAATAGCTCTTTCTTGGCCATTAAGTCTCCACGCTTTACTCTAGATCGAAACGTTGTTTGATCAGCACTATAACTATTCCTTGTCTATTTTTAGCCCATGGTCCACAAAATTGGCTAAATCTTGAAAGCTCCGTACTTGGCCATGAGCCCTCACTTGTTTTCCATTCTTCCTTATGCATGGACCTCTGTGCCTACCTCGTGTGCACCCAAAATCCTCATGCATAGCCTATACTTAGTCATTTTGGTCGGTGCAACATTACCCCACACTAAATTAGATTTTCATCCTCAAAGCAATGACTATGTCCAACTTGTTTCTCCAAAGAATGCATGAGTAATCAATAAAATAATAAATAATTCAATTCTTAAAAGAATCATCATACCCAAAAAACATCAACGCAGGCCTCAGGTGGTTGAAATAGTTCTTTAAATTCAACATCTATTTCACTCTCCACTTTGTTTCATTCGTCAAGTTTTGTCATAGCCTTCCCAGTGCACCGCCTCTACAATTCTTGGGATTTGGTCAGTTCTAACTCTTTAACCCTACTCTTTAGCTCTTGAATGACCACAGTCGGTTCCGTCCACTCTTTGTCAATCACAACCATGTGGTCTAGTACCATATTCTAAAATTGAGCTATTCGAAATATAACTTATCCTTTTTGGCCTTAATCACTTATTTTCGTTTCGTTACTTCATACATAACCTTGGTGCGCTCAATTTTAATCATGGGAAACAACTCTGGATAGTCTTAAGTACTACTTCTTCATCAATAACATGTGCATCAAGAATTGGTTCACATTTTTGGCACTCTGCTAAAGGCCACATATACCTTGCTACTTTCCTCTTTGAGATTCATGTATAAATCTTCAAGCTCAATAATTTTGGCCTTAACAACAACTTTATTTGCTTCCTTTTTATTTTCTAGCTCTTCTGATGTTGGGCACACACCACTTTTAATGTTCACCAAGAGCATGCCAACCAATTCTTCCAATTACTCCATCTCATAATTATAATCATTCCTGGCTTGGCTCACTAAGGTTGGGCACTGACCTAAGATCTGTTTTACCATCGCATCAGCCTTATCATGTGCCTCCTTGGTCCTATTTTGTTCCCCTTAGAGATCCTTCTTCAAATTTTAGACCTCACACTCCTTCTCTTTCTTATCTGCCACCAAGACCTTCATTTTGGTGTTGATATCCAAGTTTCTCTGTGAGACATCCAAGGCCATTTTATTCAAGGTGTTTCACACATGTTCATCTATTGAGTACAGAGGGTCTACTTGCCTTATAGGGTCTCTCTTGGCTCACTCTTTAACTCTATAACACCAATGGAGTTATTTCTCACCTCAAATTCAAGATATTTTATGTGCATGTGCAAGTTCCAACTAAGAATATTCCTGGTTTGTTACACTCCTCCATGCTTATCCATAAATTCCCAAACATACAACTTTTCATTCAAAATTGTTCTCTCGAACCACGCCCTTAGAACCTTCTTGGGGTCATCCAAAAAATCCATGTGTGGTGACCTAGGAATCCATCAATTTCTCACCGCCTTTGCCTTTTCCTTTGCTTCTTTGGGGTAGAGATTCCTGCACTTGTCCTAACTCAAGCACCTTTTTTCTTTACGTAATAACATAAGTGTCAATAGTTTCCTTTTCCTTATGTGCTTCCCCCTTATGAAGTGTCTTGTCCTTGGAGGAATTTTATTCCCTTCTTCCTTTGTGGAATGTATTGCCTTTGATCCTCAACATTATTTCTAGCCAAATAATCAACCCACTCATGCCTAATCTCCTCTTGTAAGTTTTCCCCTTTTTTTCCATATCATATTTCTCACTTGTCTCTATGTTGGAGACAACCTTTACCCCTCCGCACTTGAATTTTTCTTTCTCTACATTTTCCTTAGGTGGGTGAGACTTTCCAGTGCCACTTCTACTTCTTCTCATGTAATAAATTTTCTTCTTCAGGAAATATCAATTCCACCTTCCTCTTACCCTTCTTATTATTCGGGGTGGCCTCACACATTCTCTTGATAGGTGGAACCATAGGTATTCCATGCTATGTGAGGGTAGAATCTGTAATCTCCATCTCCACTCCACCTTTATTTTTCGACCTCAACACCACGAAGAATTTTTTTATCAACCCCTTAATGGTAACATTCGGATAGCAGTTCAAATCTAAGGTATCAAGTTCCATCATTTTGAAGTATGCAAGCCTCACATCATACTTGCAATTTGTGTGCAAGATGTGCAAATCTGATTCAACCTTCTCAACATTGAAGATTAACCGGTGTGTTCTTTATCTTGTTCACACAAGAGTTGAGGTACCGAGAAGTGAATGTGAATGGGAGATTTCACCAAGGTCCTATCTCCCCATCATCCATCACGAACTATGCAAAGCTGTAATGCTACATCACGCAAATTTTGCTCCTCCCACTTCGGTAGGAAACTCACGTGAAATGTACCACTTGTTATTAAAGGCTCCTCATACCTGTTATACCATTTATCAATTCTCACCTTGTAAACATTTGAAATTGTGCCATCATAGGTATATATAGAAAATTACATCATGAGGGACTTGCTCACAGGTGGGTAAACCCACATATCTTCATCTGCACCATCTAAAACCCTAGTGTCCCAAAAGATGATGAGAAGGAGGATCAAGCCCCATGTTATCTTGACTCCTTCATTCTACACTTTGGCCTCTTTAATAATTCCATTCGTAATGTTTTACACAATGTCATAGTGAGACATGTTTTCCATTATGTGTACATATATAAAAAAAAATTATTCACATCTATCCATCTCTCTAAGACCCCCAATTTGCAACTAACCAACTTTGGTTGCAACCCTAGTCACATGATCTATGATTTTTTCAATAAGCATAGCTCTCCCTCATTTCTCATACTATAATGTGATGGAAAATTCATCAATTTTTCATTGGAGAATAGATCTAACCCCATATCCTCTCTTGTTCTTCACAACCATGTGAATTGCTTGATAATTTGAGCTATGATTCTCATTCTTCATCCCACGAAATAGAAAAAGTCTTCATGCACCCTAGACATAAGCCAATGGTATAAATGTGTGGTTTTTGTAAAGAAGGGAAGTTCAAATAGTTGAAGAACCCCCACCTTCTCAAGATTCCTCCATACTAAATCATCAACCAACAATTTCCATTCTTCATTTGTCCTTGGAAGCTACCACAACATATCTTCCTTCAAGGTTCCTTCATGCCCGTGAGCTCTATGGTTATATTCACTAATTTTGGACTTTGTAAGTTGAGACTTCCAAGTCGAACAATAAGCTCTCCAAGCGGATATTACATTTATGAGTAAATGTCTTCCATGGGCTCTTCCACCTCAAATTCAACCCTCTTTATGTAGTGCTTTCTTTTGGTCTTAGGTTTCATTCTTCCTATAAATATGTTCCCTAGGTACTCTATTTCACCACACACACTTTTCTATTTGAGTGCCACAAACCCTAGTTGTTCAAAATCATCCCATAAACCCTTCCCTACATGCCCTAGTGTTACTTCCAACTACTAGCTCAAACTTCACTCTTCACAAGGAGCCACACACAACCTTGTATGCCTATTGCTCTAGTTTTCTCTTCAATTTTGTAGATCTATCACTTGATAGCTCTATTATTAAAGTTCTCTAAAATGCAAAGTATTAAATGACTTTGACTTGCCCCTTTTTATACTTTTTCATACTCCACGACTTACTTTTTCCGATTTCAACCTGATTTTTTTAATTTAAATATTTTAATTTATTTTCTTAATAAAACAATTTTTACATTATCACGCAATTTCCTCTCATGCATTACATTCGTAAACTTCTAGCGCACCTTACTACTTCTCAAACCGCATACCTCCTTACATGCACCTTTGTAGGCCAAAGTACATAATCCTCTACGCCATATACTAAATAGTTCACCATGTCGTATCCTACCTCGCGTTACACTATGTGATCATTCTTCTTGCATGATATTCAATCTAAGAAATTTTATTAAGAGAAGTTTCATCCTTAGCACCTATAGCACATTTTTATTTCACTTCATCCATTCAGAAAATACCCTCAATCTGTCTTAACCATTTCCTCTTTCATGCACTCTTACACGATTCGCCCCATACTAAACGTATGAGCGTTCCTTTGCACATGAACTCAATAGACAATAATCAGCTTCCTATGCACAAGAGTGCTTATTACAAAAAAAACACATAATTAAAATGACATAGAATAGAAACAATTGAAAGGAAACACATGAAAGGGAAATATAATCTAAATAGAAATATTGCCTTATTACAAACACCAAGAAGCATTAATAGTAGGGATTCAACCTACTACCATTGAAGTAACTAGGCAACATGTTGTAATATAGTGCCCTGTAATTAACAAGCACATAATGCAAGTATCTTGGTTACTATAAAATGTCCCAACCAATACACTTTCAATTTCCCTAGGTGATGTGCAAATTTGGAGTCATAGAGAAGGACCATCTTTCCAACTGCAAATGTCTTGTTCTTAATGTGCCTATCATGCCATGCATTTTGCCTTGCCTTATTAGTATTTTGGATCCAACACACAATGACACACCACTCATCTAATTACATTATTTTGTTAATTATCTCTTCAATAGCTTGTTCATCTGCTAATCCACCTGTGTGCACAATATATAGGGATGGTAACATAAATTGAACAGGTAAGATAGCCTCCATGCCAAACAAAAAATGAAAGGGTGTGGCCTTATTCAACCTCTTATAAGTGGTCATATATGCCCAAAGTACTAGTTGATACTTTATCATCCCAATATTTTCTTCCAACATCACATATTTTTGTCAATGTTTGTCCTAGAATCTTGTTGAAAGCTTTTGTAGTACCATTGTCTTGTGGGTGGTAAGGAGTAGTCTTATGGTGTGCCACCATAAACTCTATGAAAATAATTTTGATTTTCTTAGAAATTAACAATTTCGAGCATGACAACTATACCCCTATGTTAATTTTTTCAAGTCCTATCATTCCAAGACACCCCGAGTCTACCTAGTCAGTCAAGTGACCTCCCGATTAATGTTATCTCATCCCCTAGGTGATTTAGGAAAGTCCATTCATTCCCCTAGGTGATTTTAGGAGTTCATTTGCAAAGCTACATGCGTAGTTGTGGGAAGGGCTATCACTAGCCTTCCTAGGGCTGGAGCAACCCCACATGAGAGTAGAGAAGAAGATCCTAAGTGGATGTGGAGGTGATTCAAAGGTCTTGGGACATCATGGAGATGATTCAAGAAGATTTTAGAAGGGCTCGAGAGAAGTTGGGGTAGTTTCGCCAGAATTAGGGTTCACAGGCCTAGTCAAGTGCACATGCCAAAACAACCATGTTGAGCTTTGGAAGGTGATTCTGAGAGCTTGGATGGAGTTAGGAGGAAAAAAAAAACATCTCCAAAGAAATATAATTCCAATCCCTACAAGATGGTGAAATCATATTTTCACAACACTTTGGCGCATTAGGTCTGTAGGTAGATTTTCTCAGGCACAAGTGGAGTACCAAACCAAAAAAATCTATTTTTTAGGGATCAAATGGATGAATAAAGACATGATACCCCCACCATTGGATTCAAAATTCCATTTCATTTAGGATCATATAAAATTTTTCCAAAAAATTCCATCGGGAGCTCAAGATATCATCGTCGCAAGTTGTCCTCTCGGAGCAAGTTCGGGACTTAGCCAAATTTTGGGAGGACACGTGTCAACTCCAGGAGCCTGGTAGGATTTTATGTCCCCAACATCCTTGAGGGTAGGTACATCAACCTTGGAAAAATTTACCCAGCCCCCATGTGACCTCTGGAACCCCATATGACCATCAAGATTGCTAGTTCAGCCCCCCGGGTGTAATTTAGAGCTCAAATCCCTTCGTCATGTTGGATCTCGCCATGTGTCAGCTCCAGGACCACCATGGAATTTGATGTCCCTCACATCCCTCATAGGTCAGGGACATAAAACCTTTAAAAATGTTCCCATCCTCTAGGAGATATTTTTGGTCACCCATGTGACCCGCTTCAGCCCTCAGTGCTTTAAAGTTGATTTTAGAGCACTCATTCCCTGTCGTTGGATCAATGCCACACGTGTCATCCCAGATCAGATCACCATGGAAATTGATGTCCCTCATGTCCCTTTGAGGTGAGGGATGTCAAGGACATAAAAATGCACCCATCCCCTTGCCATGCATTTTTTGAATATTTAAATCTGGCACTTAGCCAATTTTTCCCCCTCATTTCTCCTTCACAACTCCTCACCATGCCATGGCCATGTTCTTGCTTGTCAGACACCCGGTCCACCATTTCCACTCCAAACCTAGCAACCACCATGACTCAAAAATCCTCCAATCCCTGAAAATATGTAGGCCTAAGAAAAAATGGATTGAAATGATGAAGAACGAAGAGAAAATGAAGATTTTTGCTAGATGACTACGAAGTCACCCGATTGAAAATCCTCATATCTTGCAAAATACAAGTTCGGATCGAGATGTCATCTTTTGCAGACTACCAAATTTTTCAAGGTGATCAAGATGCAAAAAATGGGAGGTCAAATGGTGCCCATAATCATTTGTTCCAACAAAATCCTCACTTCATGCACCGACTCACATTCGTCAGATTTCCCATCATTTTGGAAATGGAAATGAGCTAAAAACTTGCACACATGAGCTCCAAATGAAAACCTATCACAATGGAGTTGTTTTCATCACAAATGGAGACAAAAAACTAGACCTACAAATTTTGAGCTCCATTAATGGCCACCATGGCAGCTTCGTGCTGAAGCCACTACCAAGTTAAAATTTCAAAATTTATTTCCAATCATTCTAGTGGGTGAAATCAAGTGAAATTTGAGGACGTGACCATGATGATGAGATGAATCTAGAAAAAAATATACTCCATCACAAACCGAGCACTAGAAATCCACTTTCCAAAAATAGTAAGATTTCCTACACATGTTTGCTATTTTTGGTAAGTCTTCATCAAAAGTGGCTATGGAAAAGGTAGTGTGCACTGAAGATCTCCAAGAAGCTAGAATGATTATCTAGAAAGTAAAAAAAGTGAAAATGACCACTTACTAAAAATAGTAAGTCCCTTATATGGGTGCTTACTAAAAATAGTAAGTCACCCCAAGAAGTGGTCAAAGCAAAGGCAAGTGTGCATAGGATTGAATGAATATTTTCATCACATCAAGATGATCAAGAAGAAGCAAGAATCACCTCTTACTAAAAATAGTAAGTCTCCCATCTGGGCATTTACTAAAAATAGTAAGTCACACTCAAAGAGTAGTTTTGGCACAATGGGACATTCAGAACTTCATCACATCAGAGCTTTCCATCAACGAGGATCATCGGACTTCATCAGGGGAAACATCTTCTCCTTTTCTCTCTCTTCCCTCTCCCCAACTTTCTCTCCCTTCAAATGTTCTAATTCTTCATTGGGGTTTGCACTTTTTGATATGCCTTTAAGTCACCTAAAAGTGACTTTAGAAACATAATGTAAATTAAGTCACCTTGATTTTATAAAAGGGACTTAAATATTTTGTAGGAATATGAATAGTCTAAAGTTAGAAATAAGGCATATGGAGGGTCATGAAGAAGATGAGGAGTCGAGTCTACTCTATAAATTGTAAATCCATTCCCATCTCAAAGGGTTGGTCATTAATTTTGTAAGCTCAAGAGTGCATTCTACCTTGAGAGAACAAAGGAGATAGCCAAATTCTTCCATTCCCTCATTCTCAAATTTCCTCTATTTCCTACACTATGTACAATTTCTACTTGAGCACCAATACAAGAAGAAGGAGTTTCTATCCTTTTTGATGAGAAGATTTTAGAAACTTTGAGTTCTCAATCTTACCTCATCTTGTTGTTGTTTGTAGTATTGTTTCCTCTTAATTTCAATGCATGTGATGTAATTTCCAACTAGTGTAATGCAAGTCTCTGATTTCCTACTTGCAACATTAGTTTCTCTTGTCTAATATTCTCACTCCCTTTCCCACTCTCCTAGAAAATTCTCTCTGCATAAGGTATTGCAAGATTTTCCCATAGGTCAATGGAGTGCCCCTGTTGGATCCCTGGTTGAAAGGCCACCACATAAATCCACCTTTTCACATCGCATGCATGCATATACGAACTAGCACCGGTTAAGTAGAGGGACTTAGATTCCCTAAAGCATTGGCAAGAAATCCACAAGTTTTTCCACCCAAAAATTTTTCTCGCCAATATTTTTGGCACCCACCGTGGGGTAGATTTAGCAACATCTGCACCCAAAATATGACCGCAAGGTCCAAAAAAAAAAAAATATTGAAAAAAAAAAAAAAAAGTTCATGAAAATCCATTGTTGAAAGATACACTGTAAATTCCTACACGTGACCTTTCATATTCCACAGTGTCTTTTCATATTCCCACTTCAAGAATTTCCAAAATTTGGTTGAAGGAAGATACACTAGGTTGAATAGGTTGAGAGGTGTTGTTGATTCCAATTTTGAGGCTTTGCAAAATCAGCAAGAATGAATTAGAGATAATCCATACTTCTTCTCTCAAGCCTCCTCTCCATCTGGCTCTTCAAGAAGTTCACCTGGAAATCCTATCCAAACTCCTGTTGATACTCCCCCTTCAAATTCTCTCATTTTTCAATCACCCTTGAGCATTGAGTTCCGAAAAAGAAGAAGAAAGAATTTGTAGAAGCAAGAGCTAAAGTAGAAGCAAAAATGACAATGGAAGATGAAGTAGAAAGACCCCAACCCATTGTTCCATGGGGAAGAAATATAATGCCCACTTGCTCTTGAACCTCCTCTTCATGATCTACCAACAAGTTCCCATAAGAACTTTCCAAAGTTCAAAGGTGATGGCACACAACTCCTAAAGAGCACATATCGCCTTCACCACATCATGTGGGATTCTTGGTGTCCAACATGAAGATGTCATTGTAAGATTGTTCATGGAGTCTCTCAAGAAAAAGTAGTGGAATGGTTCTACCTCCTACCTTCCCGATCCATCACTTGTTGGAATGACATCAAAAGGAAGTTTGAGGAAAGATTCAGATTTATTGAGGACTATCAAGACCTCCTTGTTCAATTGGCACAAATAAAGAAAGGAGAAAATGAAACTATGAGAGACTTCATGGCTCATTTTTGGTTGTTTCTTCATAGGATACCTGAAGAGGATTCACCATGTAAAAAACAATGTCAAGATATTCTTCATCAATGCTCAATCACCGGAGGTAGGATTTCTCCTATGAAGAGTTCAACCAAGGAACATTGTAGAAGCACAAAGGATGGCCATTGAACTTGATGATGATCTCATCCTCTCTGGAAAGATCAAGAATCCATCAAAGGGAAAGACACAACATCCTAGAGATGAGAGAACAAATCCATTTCTACAAAAATTGGTGAATGAGATGACATCATTGAAGAGGGAAATATTTGAATGAGTTTCTTCTCAAAGAAAAAATCAGATTGTAGGAGCACCCCAAAGGCTTTCCTTGGAGGCCCCACCTATCAATGAAAATTGTAGGAGTAAGGAAAATGAAGAGGAGCTTGAACAAGAAAGTGAAGGTGGTGATTTCCTAGAAAGTGATGAGTTTGAGAATGATACACAAAATCAGATTTTGTGAGTATTTTGGAGGTGATGAAGAAGATGAAGAAGATGCACCTAGTTTCTCATGTGTGGTATTCACTCATTCTCATTCTGATAAAGGAACATCTCCTCCCTCCTTGTAAAAAAAAAGAAGATGAAGATCCTCTATGTGTGACTCTCTACAAAACAAAATAATCATCAAGGATCTCCACTCCCACCCTCCATGGAGTCTGCATTGTTGAAGCCTGATCTCTGTAGTAAGTAAGAAGGCTCCCACAATCCCAAGTAAGTCTTTTGATGCCTCTTCCAAGTCTAAATCTAAATCTTCCCCTGTAAAATCTAGTACTTTGAAAGCTCCTAGTGTACCTTTCAAAATACCCTCCATTCCCCAAAAATCTACTCCTACTTCCAAACCTATCCTAAATCCAAAAGTAAGTCCCTTCATCACCTTCACCCGCATCTGCTCCTTTTGATTTCATAGAATATGCAAACAAAGCCAAAGTCCAAATTACTGAAACTGAATATTTGTGGACTCATCCTGAACAATTTGAGAGGTTTGTTTAATATATCAGGAGTGGTAGTCTAACACCCAATGTTGTAACTTCTAGTTCCAAAGGCATGTTGCCAAACCCACCTACACCTCCCTCACAGAACATGATTTCCTTAAGTGCATCCAAGACTGACAAGGTTGATCCTTTTCTATCTCTCCTTCTTGTTGGAGAATATGTATTGAACAATTGCATAATAGATTTGGTGCCTCAGACAAATGATGCCTTTGAAGGTCACCAAGGCTCTCAAACTTACCATGACTCCACCCGGTGGCTCTTGTTACTCTTTGGAGTCAAAAGAGGTCCCACTTGTAGGGAAGGTCAAAGATGCACAGGTGGCTCTCACCAGATTTCTAGACAAAGAAAGTTTCAATGATGATTTTGGTAGAAAGACATCCCAACCTCATTTAATGAATGTTGTTGAGTAGAATTTTTACCGAGACTTGGGGGAAAATTTTAGATGAATTGGTCATCCAAACCATACTAGTGAAGGGAGACATGGAGAAATTTCTTCCCGAGAAGAAGATGAGGTACATGGTATACAAAAGTCTGGAAGCCCAAAAGCTAACATTTTGTACCAAGATAGCAGGTGGATGAATCACTTTGTGACAACCGAGGAGGAAGAGGATATTCCCATCTTGATAGGGCTATACATGCCTTCCCAGAGAGGCATGGACCTTGAAGAAGCATTGAGGAGATTTGAGTTACAAGAGGGCAGCCCCAAATTTTTGGATGATGCAAACCATGAAGAAGAGGAAATGGTTCTTGATGATTTTCAAGTAGAAAAATCAGCTTATGTGCTTATCCATGATGAGGAGTTATTCTCATTCCCATTTGGGGATGAAGATGACCTCAGCCAGCCATCTATGGAGAGACAAGACCATCTTGTGATGAACCCGTGAAAGGTTTGAAAGAACTACTATACAAGAACTACTTAGAGCCGCAGAAGAAACTGAAGATCTTGAGCTTAGTCTCAAACTCTGATGCAATCCATGAACCTACAAGATAAGCATGAATCTGATTTGAAAGCTTCAATCAATGTGAAGGTTGGCCATGTTGAAACAAAGAAAGATGAGAAATATGATGCCCCCCTTGAGCCAATGATTGATGGATGCAATGATGAAATGGAGATATTTTCTTTCCCATTTGAAGAAGAAGACTCTTTCCATGATGAAGAAATTGAAACAAGGAGTTTTGAGGCCTTTGAAGCTGAAGCTCCTCTTGATGAAGGATTGATAGAATGTAGTGATTCCCAAGATAATGAAGTAATCCCTCAGATAGTTTCCTTGAGCTGCAAAATAAAGATTCTTGAAGGCATACAAAGATGAGATGCAGGAAGTAACAAAGGAGATCTTTGTGCAAGGACTATTGGATGTAGTGGAAGTTGTGGAAGACCCCGAGCTGATTCTTGATCTCTTAACTCATGTCATGGCCATACAAGACAATTATGAGGTCACTTCCAATCCTTCCATTAGTACTCAAGCACCTCATAGTGGAGTAGAGAAAAAGGATAAGTCTAAGGTTTCTCATGGAAAAGAGGTCAATGAGCATAGACTGGGAAAGAAAATAATCTAGAATGTTCAAGTAATTTGAATGAAAAGCAGCCCTTAGGGCAGTGATAGCATGCTCAATGAAGAATCATTTATGTGGATAAATAAGGAAGGAAACTGGCACTATGAAATTGATTTCAAAGAACATGAAGGCAATGGAATTTATAAGTGAAGGCTTGAGCATCAAGAAGCTCATGTAGGCTCACTCCTACAAAGTGTACATACAAATGTGAAAGCACTTAGATTTCATAAGTAGTTGAGGAGAGGAGGCTACTTTCTGGAACTAGTCAATGGCTTCGTAGAACATCATCATTCAGTGTTGCCTCTTTAGGGGTAACTTTTGAGGAAAAAAAATGCTTCAAGTGAAAGTGGGTTGTCCCCACCTTGTACCATAGGTGATTTTAGGTGTGTTTTTCCCTTTTGTTGTGTGTTTCCCTTTTGTTGTGTGTGTGTGTTTCCTTTTTCATTTTGTGTGTGTGTGTGTGTGTGTGTTTCTTCTTCTCTCATTATTCTTCTCTCTCTCTCGTAATTGTACATGACTCTATAAGGCCCAATGGATAAGGCACTGGTCAATGGATCATATGGTCTAAAATTGAGATTCTAGATTCCTCATGTCATGTCTTTCACTACACTCATTCCATGTCATGTCCCCAAGCTAGAGCCAATTGTTGTCATGCAAATGTGCAACAAGGAAATTAACAATTTCGAGCATGACAACTATACCCTATGTTAATTTTTTCAAGTCCTATCATTCCAAGACACCCCTGGAGTCTATCCTAGTCAAGTCCAAGTGACCTCCCAATTAATGTTATATCATCCCCTAGGTGATTTAGGAAATTCCATTCATTCCCCTAGGTGATTTTAGGAGTTCATTTGCAAAGCTACAGGTAGTTGTGGGAAGGGCTATCATTGGCCTTCCTAGGGATAGAGAAACCCCATGGAGTAGGAGAAGAAGAGCCTAAGTGGATGTGGAGGTGATTAAAAGGTCTTGGGACATCATGGAGATGATTTAGGAAGATTTTGGAAGGGCTCAGAGAAGTTGGGGTAGTTTCCAGAATTAGGGTTCAAGCCTAGTCAGTGCACATGCCAAAACAACCATTGAGCTTCGGAAGGTGATTTCGGGAGCTTCGGATGGAGTTAGGAAAAAAAAACATGAATAGAAATATAATTCCAAGCCCTACAATATGGTGAAATCATATTTTTCACAACACTTTGGCGCATTAGTCTGCAGGAAAATTTTCTCAGGTACATGTGGAGTACCAAACCAAAAATCCTGATTTTTTAGGGATCAAATGGATGAATCAAGACATGATAACCCCCACCATTGGATTAAAAATTCATTTCCAGTCAGGATCATATAATTTTTTCCAAAAAATTCCATGAGAGCTCAAGATATCATCGTCGCAAGTTGTCCTCTCAGAGCAAGTTTGGGACTTAGCCAAATTTTGGGAGGACATGTGTCAGCTCCAGATCTGGTGGGATTTTATGTCCTTGAAGTCCCTAAGGGTCAGGTACATAAACCTTGGAAAAATGTGCCCACCCCCATGTGACCTCTGGAACCCCATACGACCATTAGGATTGCCAATTCAGCCCCCGAGGTGTAATTTAGAGCTCAAATCCCTGTCGTCGGATCTCCACCACGTGTTAGCTCCTATACCGCCATGTAATTTGATGTCCCTCAAGTCCCTCTCAGGGACATCAAACCTTGAAAATGTGGAATTTGATGTCCCTCATGTGACCCTCTGAACCCCATCGACCATTAGGATTCAGGTTCAGCCCCGGGTGTAATTTAGAGCTCAAATCCCCTATCGTCGGAACCACGTGTTGCTCCTATACCACCAAATTTGATGTCCCTCAGTCCCTCAAAATTTAGGGACATCAAACCTTGAAAAATGCACCCAGCCCTCTAGAGATATTTTGGTCACCCATGTGACCCGCTTCCAGCCCCTCAGTGCTTTAAAGCTGATTTTGGAGCACTCATTCCCTGTCATCGGATCAATGCCACGTGTCACCTCCAAGATCACCATGGAAAATGATGTCCCTCATGTCCCTTTGAGGTGAGGGATGTCAGGGACATAAAAAATGCACCCAACCCCTTTCCATGCATTTTTTGAATATTTAAATCTAGCACTTAGCCATTTTTCCCCTCATTTCTCCTTCATAACTCCTCACCATGCCATGGCCATGTTCTTGCTTGTCCAGACACCCGGTCCACCATTTTGCTCCAAACCAAAACCGCCATGACTCAAAAATCCTCCAATCCCTGAAAATATGTAGGCCTTAGAGAAAAATGGATTGAAATGATGAAGAACGAAGAGAAAATGAAGATTTTTCACCAGATGACTACGAAGTCACCCGATCGGAAAATCCTCATATCTTAAAAAATACAAGTCGGATCGAGATGTCATATTTTTAGAAAACTACCACATTTTTCAAGGTGATCAAGATGCAACAAATGGGAGGTCAAATGGTGGTGCCAGAATCATTTGTTCCAACAAAATCCTCACTTCATGCACCGACTCACATTCGTTGGATTTCCCATCATTTCAAAGCAATGGAAATGAGCTAAAAACTTGCACATGAGCTCCAAATGAAAAACCTATCACAATGGAGTTTTTTTCATCACAAATGGAGACAAAAACTAGACCTACAAATTTTGAGCTCCATTAATGGCCTGCCATGGTAGCTCATGCCTAAAGCCACTACCAGGTTAAAATTTCAAAATTTATTTCCAATCATTCTAAGGGTGAAATCAAGTGAAATTGGAGGACGTGACATGATGATGAGCCGAATCATAAAAATATACTCATCACAAACCGAGCACTAGAAATCCACTTTCCAAAAATAGTAAGCTTTCCTACACATGCTTGCTATTTTTGGTAAGTCTTCATCAAAAGTGGCTATGGAAAAGGCAGTGTGCATTGAAGATCTCCAAGAAGCCAGAATGATTATCCGGAGTAGAAAATAGTGAAAATGACCACTTACTAAAAATAGTAAGTCCCTTATATGGGTGCTTACTAAAAATAGTAAGTCACCCCAAGAAGTGGTCAAAGAAAAGGCAATGTGTGTAGGATTGAATGAATATTTTCATCACATCAAGATGATCAAGAAGAAGCAAGAATCACCTCTTACTAAAAATAGTAAGTCTCCCATCTGGGCATTTACTAAAAATAGTAAGTCACACTCAAAAGAGTAGTTTTGGCACAATGGGACATTAGAACTTCATCGCATCGAGATTTCCATCAACGAGGATCATGGACTTCATCAGGGCAACATCTTCTCCTCTTCTCTCTCTTCCCTCTCCCCAAATTTCTCTCCCTTCAAATGTTCTAATTCTTCATTGGGGTTTGCACTTTTTGATATGCCTTTAAGTCACCTAAAAGTGACTTTAGAAACATAATGTAAATTAAGTCACCTTGATTTTATAAAAGGGACTTAAATATTTTGTAGGAATATGAATAGTCTAAAGTTAGAAATAAGGCATATGGAGGGTCATGAAGAAGATGAGGAGTCGAGTCTACTCTATAAATTGTAAATCCATTCCCATCTCAAAGGGTTGGTCATTAATTTTGTAAGCTCAAGAGTGCATTCTACCTTGAGAGAACAAAGGAGATAGCCAAATTCTTCCATTCCCCTCATTCTCAAATTTCCTCTATTTCCTACACTATGTACAATTTCTACTTGAGCACCAATACAAGAAGGAGTTTCTATCCTTTTTATGAGAATATTTTAGAAACTTTGAGTTCTCAACCTGGTCGAAAGGCCACCACAAAAATACACCTTTTCACGTGCATGCATATACGAAGCTACAATGGTTAAGTAGAGGGACTTAGATTCCTAGAGCATTGGAAAGAAATCTAAAATTTTGTCCACCTAAAAAAATTCTCACCAACAAGGCCGAAATGACATCTCATCTCTATTTCTAGGCTTCCTAAGGCATTGACAATGATCACATGCCTTGACATATTCCTTAGTAAATATATTAAAAGTATTCCACTAGAGTCCAGCCATTAGAATCTTGAGAGTTGTAGCATCACTAATGTAATTCTCTCCTGCTATTCCACCATGAGCTTCTTCCATAATAGCATCACTCTCATGCTCCAGACACAACGACACAAAAATTTATCACGACACAACTTGTACAACTCTCCACTAACCAAATGATAAGGCACGATTATATAGTAAGCTGATTTTTCTCTCGATGTCTTCATTCCTTTAGGCACTGCCCAATCCGGTGCACAAAAATACGTAATATCCTCTAAGTTTTCGGGTCCACAGTTTAACCTAAAAAAATTGCATGTGGCATTATATCCTTAATGCTTTGTGCATCCTCACCAAAATTGATCATTGATGAATGATCAATCCTTGAATACTCTTTTTGGTTTCACAACAACTGTGAAATCAAACTCCTGAAATAAAAGTATCCACCTACAAATGTGTCCTTACAACATAGAATTTTTGGATAAACACTTGAGCGCCATATGATTTGTATAGAAAATAAAAGTTGTTTCCAACAAGTACTACCTGAACTTGTGCAACATGTAGATCATAGACAATGCCTCACGCTCAATGGTTTTGTAATTCTTCTCTACAGTGTCAACTTTTATGTGCATGTTACACTAATAGAATTTCCCTTTAGCCTTCAACAATTCTTCCAAGGGCGTGGCAATCTTTACATAACCTTTGATGAATTTCTTGTAATAACTAGTATGTCCCAGAAATCCACGCACTTCACTTTGATTGGTAATCTTTTCTAAACCTAAGATCACAACTATCTTGGTTGGGTCTACTAACAATCCTTCCTTGCAAATTATGTGCACAACTAAAGTGCTAAAATGTGTAGCAAATATGCACTTCTTAATGTTAAGAGATATGCTCAATTGCCTGCACCTCTCAAACATGAGCCTTAAATTATCAAAATGATCCTTGACCAAGCCATATACTATCCAATCATCCAGATATACTTGCAATAATTTATGAATAAAGTCTTGAAAGTCCTGCACAACAATGCGCGAGAATGTTGGTGGCACATTTTTAATCCAAAGGGAATAATCGTATATACACAACTTCCCCATTCAGTGGTGAAATTTTTTTCTCTGATCTTCCTTCACAATGCACACCTAGTGATAACTTGAAAATCCATCTATAAAATAATATATTTTGTGTCCAACAACTCCTCAAGGATTTATTTTGTGAATGGGGTGGGAAAAGGATCAATAACACATGAAGCATTGATTTCTCTATAGTCCACAAAAATCCTTATCCTCCCATCCTTCTTAATGCTTATGACCATGGGGCTAACCCATTCAGATTCTTCAATAGGCTCAATTATACTAGATTTGAGCATTTTTAAATTTCCTCCTTCAACTTCACATGTAGATTATGATTCATCCTATAAGGCCTCTACTTAACTAGTTGCGTGCCTTATTTTAGCTTGATCTTCATCTCACCTAAAAAGGGTGCACTCCCTTTAACTTATGATAGCCCGTGGGAATAATAATTCCTCAAAGTCATACAAGATTTCAATAATATTATCCACTTCTTGCTCTAACTAGTAATCACTAATAATAGCCTCCTTAATCTCAAAGCATCTATACCAATGTTAACCTTCTTTTTCTTCATGGGAGCGTGATACGTGCATTACTTATCATCTAGAGTGTCCATTACCTCACACATACCTTTAGTGTGGTCAACATTCAAGTTATCACCTCATCATCATCTCTCATATACACCAGTTTAACCTTTTATTTTTCCTTCCAGGCACAGACCATCTCTTCTTCATCTATTTCCTCAAGATCAATGTGCGCCTCAAGATTAGGTTCCGCTCCAAGTATCATTTCTTCATCCTTTGCACTATCTCCCAATGTAATGTGCTTCATAATCTATAGCACTTTATGTATTGAGGCTTAGTAGAAAAATAATAAAAAGTGTGGATCGTACTGAAGTCATCTCTTGCCAAGTTTTTGTTTTTGTTTTTAACTCGACATGTACATACTATGCGCATGCGCATGATCGTGTAATGTGAAGGAAAAATTATGTACCCAAAGTGATGGTGGTAAGGCCTCCTTAGCCTACACCCATGTTCTCTTACAATCATGGCTATGATAAGAGGCACGAGACTTCCCATGAAATTTGCATGTTTGAGTAGTTACATTTCTCCAAGTAAACCTAGTAAAAAAGGTGATTCTCACTTCTCACCATTCCAAAATATTATCTTTATGTGTTTCCCACCAACACACCTTGCTATCCCACACAAAGTATATACCATCATCTTTCTTTTTTCCTCTTCATTCTTCTACCGAGTCTCTATAGTGTGTAAGAATGCATTAAGGTTCCCTTCACCACTATACCTCGGTACATGGTTATATCTTAACCACCTCACCATGTGCAGCCTAATCATTTTGTTACTATTCCTTTGAATTTGCACCCTACCATCTCATATGTTCCATGAGCCTAGTTGTCACAAGCAACACTAGTAGTGTCACTTACAAACTACACATCTTCCCATTGAAGGATGCCTTCCTTTGATGGTTCTATATTCTCTAGATCGCGTACTATATGAGCATAAATTCTATTAAGTTCCTCTTCACTCAATGGCTCAACATAAGGCTCTACCTTCTTATCCCAAAGGGGTATGATCATGAATTCCTCAAGTGTTCTCAAAACTGATGTGCCTTTTGTTAAAGTGTAGATCTACATTGTTAGCATAGCACCAAGGTCATCCAAGTAATGTTATAAAATTGACTTCTTTAACAAGCTCCAATACCTCAAAGTCTCCAATAAACTTAGCTCCCTGAATGGTAATAGATGCATCCTTGGCACCCTAATAGGCATTGGCCTAGTTTTGGTTGCTATATACATCACATTTGAAGATGGATGCAATGTTGGTCTACCCATCTAATTCCATGCATCCATATTCAACACATTTACTTATGCACTAGTGTGAATCAAGTATGTTGCACAATAACCACCCATCAATTACCGTGTCCAACATAATCTCCTTGTAAAATTCATAATTCCGAGGTGGTATATTTTTATTAAGTATTTGTCTCTCATGATCATACCTAGTGCATGGTACCTTATCTTGTATCCATTACCCTAACAAAGGAATGACATTCTCTTTTCGCAACATCTTGCACACCTCCTTCAATTCATCCACATCCCTCTACAGGAGCTCAACTTTAATTTTCTCATTCTATCTCATGCACTTTCTCTTTCAAGCATTGTATCTCTCCCTACAGTTCTCTAATAACTCCCATGGTTTCTTGATATACTTCCTTCTGGTGCACAACATCTAGATACTTAACATGTATCACCTCTTCCCTTGTAATCATCATCTTATCCTTAAGAGGCTCACATATGTGCGTATCCTCAACACATGTTATAACCACCAAAGTTTATAATTTAGAATCGGGTGTCTTTTTAGGCATCCAATGATCAACAAAGGTGCATTATAACTCGACCATTACTCTTTTCTTATTCTTACTCATGTGCTCAAATAAATATAGTAATTCCTCTAACTTGTTCTTCTTCTCACACCATGAGAAAAGATTATTCTGAGGGCACTCGCGTTTATAATGATTAGGAGATCCACAAGTATAGTAGGTTCCTCTAGCAAATCCTCCTCTTCCACCACCATGACCTCAGCCTCTATATCCTCCATAAAAGCCTTTATTCTTGTTATCCCCATTATTGTGCCCTTTATTATTTTTTCCTTCCTACTCCTTTGATCCACTCACCACACTAGTTTGGTGCACTCCTATCTTAATGGCTTCATGGATGTGATCAATCAATCTATAGTCAGTGGTGTCATGAGTATGGGACTTGTAAATCTTACAATACATGGAAACCTTCTTCTAAATAGCATGCTACAACAGAGGACAATCCTAAACATCATGGTTCAGGTGACAAACCTCACAATCCAATAATAATGTGTGCACTGACTTGTGTGGGTAATTATCCTTAGTATGTCCTTCAACCTCATAATTTGTGCACCAAATACCACTGCGTGTCTCATGAGCTGAATTAACAAAGAGCTTCTCCATCTAATTTTCTATGGCTGTAATATACACCTCAAATAATGGGCTTACTATAGTATCAACACTCTTAACTACCTCAGCACATAGAGTTGATTCCAAAGCTTCACAAGGATCTACATAAGTCTTATGAGGTAGTTCCTGTCGAAAGGATTCAAAAACCCACCAAAAAACCATTGTTCATGCTTACTTGGATGGATATCATAAGACAACTTAGACAATAAATTTTTGAAATACGCCTCATACTCCATTACACTCTCAGATAAGCCATGCTTAATGTCTTTGATCACGTTGATACTCTTCTACTCAAACTCTGGATTATGAAACTCAGCTAGAAACAATAAGTACAAAGCATCATAATCCACCATAGTATGATTTGGGTCATACTTCTTGTACCAACTATGTACGTGCCCTTGAAGATTAGTATAAAATTTACTTTCCTTCCTATTTGAGGTTATAACTCCTTTATCACGCCATAGTAGCTCAAACTTTTGCACATGATTTGTTGCATCTTCAATACCCCTAAAATATGGCAAGTGAAGAGACATCTCATAGTAAACTTGAGGTTTTTATGGGAATGGACCCTTCCCACTAGATCTAGAACCGTGAGCTTCCACTAGTATTTCCTCCACCTCCTAAACTACTCCGGTCCATGAGATTTCAATCCTCCTAATCCTCCCTATCCTCTTGATCCTCATGTGCCCCTTTACGTGGGTAGAAAACCAATGGATGTACTTCATTATGTCCCAATTGTAGTGCTAAACTAAAATCCTATGTTTGTGAAGTCATAGTACTCCCAAAATTACTTCCAATATTATACGTTCCCAAACTCTATCCCGACGACGTTCCTAGAAACAACCCTCAAATCGACCTTCAAACAATCACATCGTATGAGTTATCATAGGTGTATATTTTCTGATGTAATTTTGAATTCAACACAAAATGATACCTTCCAAGTAGCTACTCTTGGATTACCTATACTATTTTACTTCTTAATGACTACCTTTAGATTTAGAACACCAAGCACAAGGGCTAGTTGGTTAGGTGGGATCACACATGCGGCCCTCATGCTCTCTTCTAACGTGCTCATCTATAGCCAAAGGGTATTCTCTACTATGATTTCCTAAGGTTAGGAGAGCACGATTCTCCAACTCCTCATCTTCCACAAGATCTTAAAATCCTTCATGATCCATCATCCTCCACAACTCTATAGACTCTTCAACATTGTGTATCTTTTCCATTTCCCTCCCCGTGCCTCATTATACTTGAGCCATCTTTCCTCTCTCTATCATTCTTATTCAAGATTTCCATACTTCCCCACACCTACTCCTACCTCTACGCATAGCGGGATTTAGCTAACCATGGGACTTATTTCTAAATTTATCTCTATCATCAAGATCTTAATTTCCAAGGGGATAACGCGTAAATATGATCCTCTAGGATCACACAAAAATATGAACTTAGACTCATTTTGACATAAGTAAGTATAAATAATGTACTCTAATGTATAATTACATAATACACACTCCCACTAGTGATCTACAACTCTATTCCAGTCCACATCAAATCAAATAACATATATGGTAATCTTCTTACATCCAAATCTTTGGTCTATAACTCCAACTCTTCCCTTGAGCATACATTGTCATCCATTCATACAATTATACTAGAAATAAGATGAAGAACATCTCACATATCAGATCATAAAGGTTGTATTCCACCCTCCGTTGCACATTAACATCGAGGTCCAGTGTTATACCTGTGTAAAATTATCTTGTTTGTCTTCAACCTAACTTTAAATGTTCTCAAAGGTCAATTAATATGCCATCTCGCATGCAACATCCTGATAGAAATTTTAAAAATAGGTCCCAATAGAGGAACCAAAACGTAAAATTTTTATTTCCACCTTAATGTTAAACAAACTGACACTTCATCCAAAAATATCTAAATTATCACCCAATTCACACAAAGCTAACAAGTCCCTCCATTGTGCTAACTTGTCAAGACGTTAGCATGCATATTCATGATTACCATTATCAAAGAATATATTCAAATGTATATTATTACAAATATCATAAGGAAACACATGTAATAAGGAAACATAACAAATCAAATAAGTACTAAGATCAATTGCACCATGTGATCACCATATTCAAACACATCAATCACCAAAATCCATCCACATTTATCCATTAGTAATGAAAGTATTACATATGAAAAGATGAATACATAAAAATAGTACCAAAGAGTCACGCATGCCGAATACCATAGTATCATAACTCTATTACATCACACACATTCACACCGCCTAATACAATGTGGTACGATAAATATATGTGGGGGTGGGGACTTTCCCTTCACCACCCATGCATTCCCAAAATAGGTTGCATGCTCAAAATATCCATGCACACATACAAAAGAATCCATAAAGTATGCATGCTTTCCTAGCAAGCCTAATAATATATTAAATCTATTAATAAAATATAATTTAATCCTATTATTAGCTTGATCAATGCATGAATTTTCATCTTCTCTTTATCCCAAAAATATATCTTATTTGACTACTAAGTATCCATGTTTTTCTCTAGATCTAGAATGTTGTTTGATCGACACTCTAACTCATCTTTGTCTATTTTGAGCCCATGGTCCACAAAGCGGCTAAGTAGTGAAAATTCCCTACTTGGGTGTGAGCCCTCACTCATTACCCATTTTATTTTATGTGTGCCCCTCCATAAATGCCTTGAATGCACCAAAACTCCTCATGTTCTGCCTGTACTTAGTCATTTTAGGTGTGCAACAAAACTTTTAATTATGTTTAGTAAGGTAATGAGGTCCTCGGACTCTGCTACGAAATCGATATGGTCAACTTCTTGAGAACTCTAGTATGACAGCTCATGGATTTCAACAATGAATGATTGTTCATAGTTTTAGAGCAATCTACATTATTGGCATTCCATAAATCTTGTGTTGAATTAGTAGTAAATTCCACCACCTTCATGATTTTGGGAAATCCCAACACTACTTTAAACATTTTTGGTGATAATGAAAGAACCATGACATCACTTCCATCTAAAACTTCTTTGGTTTCTAGGTTATGATTCTCTGCACAAGCCCATACTAATTCTAGGAATTGTATTGAAGTTGGGAAATTAGAAGCAAGAACAATGCTACTAACATCAATTTCCACCATGAAATAATTTATGTTTGAGGCACACGGTCTTTAGAGGAAATCATATAGGTTGGAATTCCCTAAGTTGGTATTTTCACCTCATTTAAGCTACTTGTCTTTGTGGGAATTAACTAGGGTACCTAGCTTGGTTGATTTGATCTTCATTTTTTATAACTATAACAAAGTGATTATCCCAAGTATATAAAGAGAAAAGTAATGCCCATGTATGGGAAAAAAATATAGGCCATGGGTTTTCTTAAGAACCTCATGAGAAATTATAAAAACCTATGAATCTCGTGTCTTTTAAAATCTTACTTGTGTCTACATGTATTTGAAATGCCAACTTTGTATCATACACACACGTAAAACACCCTAATATTCCATAGAACTACTCTCTAAGATTCACTTCTTTGACCCCGTAATCATAATTTGTTCTTCGAGAGCTCCAAACACTTAATTTCATCAAAAAAGAGTAGCAGATGAAAGAGTTATTGAAATTCCATCCATATAGCCTCTCACATGAAAGAATTAATAGCAGAATCCATAATTATATTTACTTGATCCTAGTTGTTGACCTTTGTATCTCTTATTTGAGTGTGGACCATCCATGTGTCTTTCTTTGGTAGGGAGTGGGCCTTGAGATCACCTTGAATTTTTCCTCAATTAAAGGGATGCATAAATGTGAACTACAATGGGATACTCAATATTGAGTAGCATTGACAAGAAACCACGTGTACACCTTCATATCTTGGGAATTTGGATGCAATTTTGTAAATACGGATGAATTTTGAAAGTGTTAAGTGCAAGTGTTTGTGAGATGCTTTCTTTTTAGATCATGTTAATAAGGAAACATGTGTCTCCTTTGGGCTTCTGGGCTTGGGGTAAATTTTTCACTTTTGCATATGAGATGTATTTTTTTACAAAGTGCAATAATACAAGACACACCCACTCATTTTTATAAGATTCTGTAGCATATTCCCTTTATCGGGGACTAGGAATGTTTTACACATTACACTCTTGCACCAACTGAAAACATGCTCAATGGGCCCGTAAGTGCGATGATGCTCGAATATGTGACCTCGTCAAAAGTGGCGAGGATTTATTTAAATTTTACCATTATGTATTGAATGTAATTATATAAAGGTAAAAGGTTGAACATGAAGGTTTATGCATCTATAACAATTACTTTGAGTTTCAACCACGTGCCTTTCAAACCATTAGATCATTATCATTCTAAAAATTGCAAAAAAATTATTAAAGAGTTTGTATGTGAACAACATGGAAAAATTTTACTCAACATGAGTTCGTCCCGAATTTGCAATTAGGGCCAAAGGAAAAACTTTTAAGGATTACTTGAATCCATGCAAGACAAATTTAAGGATACTTGAAAAAAATTGGGGAGCCAATTCAATTTTAGATACATTCTCAAAATGAGTACCAACAATAGACATCGAAATTAGTAACTTATCCTTTGGAAATGATAAGTTTGGCTATTCTCCTTGATAAGATAAACACTCACATTCTAAGTCCAATTAGTACATCCCTCTAGCTCTTTATTGACTTACTCATCTCCACACTTTTATATGTTGCAAAATCAAGAAACATTAATTAGTCAAAATAATAAACCATCTATGTGTATCATTTCATAACTTTGTGTTTGGCATTGCATGCTTCCTATCCGAACCATACAATTTGGTTGGTATAAGTTGTAAATTAATTTCCAAGTTGTACAATCCTTCCTTTTTCATCTCCCAACTCGATTTCATTATGAATATATTTAGTGTGTTTTTCTATCTTCTTAGGATCAGCCTTATCACAATATTTTGTATATAGAAGGATATGTAAGCAAGTCAATATCACTTTATTACTCACATGACACTCTTATAAGATCCTATTGTAAATATCACTCCGAAAGAACTCAAGTCTCTCCTAGATCTCCCTAAATTAGTTACACATCATTCGAGTAACCAATAATACATGTCTAAAACACTTTTATAGGTCAAAGATTTTATATTCCTCTATTTACAAACATGCAAAGGTCCTGGAGACATGTCTTAGTAAGAGAAAATTCACTCCAAAAATTGTTAAGGGTTTTAAAGGGACAAAGGATTTAGTCTAATAGCTAAAACATACTACATCACACTATTAACACATTGGGTACAATATTTATTCTATAGTTATCCTAGTACCTTTATGTCAAGGGACATGAGGGCACTCATAGGGGTTGGCTTGAATCACAATCATAATTACATGTACACATAAATGAACTACATGAAGCTTGATCTCACATGAGGGCATATAGTGTGGTACTTGCATTTGTTCAATAAGGTCTCGATAGCCAATGGTAGTATAAGATCACCACACACATTATTCTTCTTTTTGTTTTCTAATGCTTTAATGAAGGTTATTACAAGCATCTAGGGTTTCCACTTTGTTTGTGTCGTTATAGGTTGTGAGAGTGGGAGAAACATAAAGTGAGGAATATTTATGGATAAGTGAAGGGAATATAAGGTTTTGAATCTCACTATGAAAGGTACAAAACCATACATAAGGTTCAAGATTGTTCATACCTATAAAAGTGTTATTGTCTTGCACTAGCTCGGTTTCTGGGCCCAATATCCACAACAAAGCATTTCTATTATTTGACTACCCTATTCCACCTATCTTCACGTCTAGATATCCTTTTTTGACATGTATAACTAAGTCTTCATCTTCTCTTATGTATTCAAGCTATAAATATTTTTTTATCGTTATTATAAGTATTACTATGTTATTTTGATTATGTGTCATTAATTTTGACACAATTATAACATATTAGCCTCTTTTAATGGTCCTTTACACCTTATATATTATTATGTACTTTATATAACATAATTTAATTAGGGTGTAAATAAAGAGCACTTAGACCATTTGCAAAAATTGTTAAAGTTATTACACAAAGAGAAGTTTTTGTCAACTTGAAGAAGTATAGTTTCATGAAGAAAGAGATGGTTTACTTAGGATTTGTGATATCTCATGAAGGTTTAAAGATAGATCCTAAGAAGGTGTGAGCCATAGTGGATTAGACATCACCCAAAAGTTTCATAGAGGCTTGTAGATTCAATGGATTTTTGAAATTATATTATAAGTTCATCATATGATTCAGGGAGAATTATGCAACAATCACAGAGGTGATGTGTAAAGTCTTAAAATATTTTTCATTGACTATGAATGCACAATACTCATTCTAAGAGTTGAAGAAGAAGGTCACAAAGTAGCAGTGTTGACTTTATCTAATTTCAAAAAGGTATTTTAGGTTGATTTTTATGTCAATGGGGTATAAATAAAAGTATTGAAGATTCAAGAAGGGAGATCCAATAGATAATTTAGAGATAAATTGAATGACACAAGGTAGAATTATTCAGTTTATGATCAAGATTTGTATGCTAGTATACAAGTTTTGAAGAAATGAAGGAATTATTTGTTTCGTAAGGGTTTCATACTATACATGGACAACCAAGCACTAAAATCCATTGATAATAAAAGGAATTCTAATCAGAGACACATGGAATGGGTTGAGTTCCTAGAAATCTACTAAATTGTCTTAATGCATATGAGTGAAAATTCAAACAAAGTTATAGATGCATTAAGCGAAGATGCATCTTACTTAATGAGATTTAGGTGATTGTGATTGAGTTTAAGGGAATAAAGGAACTCTATGTGAAGAATGAAAAATTTACATAATCATGGAGATCATGAAAAAAACCAATGAGCATTGACTTCATGCCTTGGTTAACTATTTCATATAGGAAGGGTTGTTGTTTTAGTGGAACATAGTCATGTGTACACCAAGGATCAATGACGGAGATTTTGGTTTGAGAAAAACATAATAGAGGAATGTTAAGGAACTTTAGAATAGATGAGACCTTGGAATAATTGTGTGAGGGGTATTATTAGTTGTATATGACTATGTAAGTGCATAATTATATACAAATATGTAGAATTTTCCAAATTACAAAAGGAAGAAGTAAAAATGCAAGGTTACACTAACTACTCCCAAGCACTGAGAGTCCATATAAGAATTTGGATATGGATTATTTTTTTGACTTCCTAGAGTGCATAAGGGTCATAACTTTATCTTCATTATTGTGGATAAATTATTAAATATGTCTCATTTTATTTCTTGTAGGAAGACCAATGATGTTACTCATGTGTTGAATTTATTTTTGAAGAGGTTGTGATAGTGCATGGTTTGTTACCCACCATAGTATCTAATAGATATATAAAATTTATGGGTCATTTTTGGCACACATTATGGAATAAAATCAACATGAGGTTGTAAATGTAGATAGTAAGTTACATACTTTGGGTAATTATTTAGTCTCGGTTTCATACTACTATTCATATGGTTATTAAGTGAAAAGAGTACTAATTATCCCATGTCTTTGGCCATCTTGCATTATTTTCTATCGCTACTTTAGATCTTGGACCCATAATTGCCCAGTCTATACTATTATATTGTGTTTTCCCTATTTTCTATTGGGGCACCCCAGCCGGGACTAAGGTGCCCTGTGTACACTGGCCCCTTTGGGCACCCTGATCCTCTTTACACTTTCCTCTCACTTTTTGGGCACTTTCTATCCATTTGAGCTTCTTATATTTTTGTTTTCGGATGTTTTGGGGTTAATGAAGAAATTAGAGAAAGAGAGCCATATAAATATAAATTTATGTGACATTAATGGGGACCAAACACCGAGAACTAGTATCACCACCTAAGGTTGCATCCATAAAAGGATTTTTCTACTATATTTGTATCCATCTATCTCCATTACAAGGGACAAAATTTGGTTCATATACATCACACTTCATAGCGGGGGAGTTTATTCTATTTCATGCACACATTATTTACATTCAACATATAGTTATTGTTCACTACTCAAAAGTGTGACAACACATAAGAGCACCTAGGCACAGTTCACACACACACACACACACACACCTAGAACTATATTGGGTCTAAGATGTAGTGAAAAGCTCAGTGATAAGTCCACCATTGTGGTGGATGGGGACGATCTGATCCCTTATATGAATATTTATTTTTTAGATTTTTGATTCTTTATCCAAGGTTTTGGGTGATTCCACATTATAGGTTTACAATGATATCAACGAATTAGGTGTGACATACACACGATAAGCCTAAAAGGATTTATATCATCTAGTAACACCGTAAAGTTGAATTTTGGATATTCCACAGATCAAGGCACCGGACTATAGACCTGGGCACCCCAGAACCTTAATCCCTTTTCTAGGCACCCCAGTCCAAGGCTAGACAAATCAGATCTACATTTTCTCATGATCTTGTGTGAGGTTTTTATCCTCTTGTTCATTTGGTATCCATTGTGACATAGTCCTCAAACATCGTGAATCATCTAAGGCCTTTAAACCCTATTTTCATAGTAGGGTTTCATATTTTATAGCTTAGTTGCTTGGGTATTATTTCAATATTTCATTGTTTCATTATTCAGCTATTCTACTGCTCCTATAACATTAGATTAGGATATTATATCATGTTTTATTTTAAAAAATTTGGTGAACCCGTGTTTGAATACTCTTCGATATTTATTTTTCTTCCATCATGGCTCCTAAGATCTATCAAGTCTCTTTGCTTTAATTGATTCAAATGCACCCATCTTGTAAATGCACTCTTCAAAAACCCTAGAGACTATGTATCTACCTATCAACATGTTTCCTACTCAAGTCAATGCTATTTTTGATCATCTTTCTGAGGACTCTCTTGATTCCAAATCCAATCAATCTATTTGTAAATCCATTCAAGCCCTTCATTATTTATTTCAAGATAAATTTCAGACTATGGAATCCATGATTACATCTCTAAAATCTGAAATCCAACATCTTAAGGATGCTTCTTAGGCTCATGTTTGTTCTCCTTATACATCTCATCTTCATTTTATGTCTTCTACATGTGCTCATATTAGTGAACCTCAAATCTTTCCGCTCCCTACACCTCTCAAGTTTGCAATCAATGCTAAGTAACAAGACATTTTTAAAACTCATAACTCATTAATTAATCAACTTTTCATCTACTCATTGTTATCCTCCTTATCGGCTTGCAAAATATCAAGGTCTTCCATATTACAATTATCATCAAATCAATGGACATAATGATAATGATTGTTATTCTTTACAATGAAGAATCAAACATCTTGAGCATCAAGGTTTTATCTCATTCACTACACAACATTCTATTACATGGTCCTCTCCACTTGTTACATCTCAATGGGTTCCTAAATATTATTCATTTGTGTCAAATGAGCATCTAGTCACCAATTCTAATGTTTATTCTTACATCACTAAAGCAGCACCTATGCAATCTACTCAATTCAATAAACTACCTCTTAAAATTAGTCTCACTCCCCCTCCTCTCAAGTCATCCACAACATTACCAAGTCAAATTACACAACCACCTCTCAAAATTAGTCCACCTTCTTCTCCTATCAAGTCTTTTGTAGTGTCATCAATCCCACATAAGCTCCAACTAATCACTTTTGTCAAAGCAACTACTCCTACTGATGGCCAAGACACATTTCAAATTCCACCACCATTGCATGGTCCTACTGTTGCTTTGGCCTACCATTATGTTGGCCCTCACTCTTATCATGACACAGATAACACTCTCCCATAATGGCAATGGTACCTCTTGCTTGCATTACATAAATCTCCATCATTGGCACACTTGGGGACATCATGCTTATTTCCCCCTAGAATCGACACGCATCTTATATTCACATCATTTCACACCTATATTTTTACATACATGCTCGTACATCGACATCACTCGATGACGCACTTCTATGCTTTAGTTCACACTTGATGTTGAGGCAATTCTATACACATGAACCCCACACACTGCATTTTAGACACTACACAATCTACATCACACATTGCGCGTCCTACACACCACATGACATGGTTTCATCACTACATCTACTACACATATTATGCATCTTACACATCCACTCATATGCATTACACTTACTACCCGATGACGCACTCTAGTCTCATGGTTCATATTGGGCTATTGAGGGTATACATCATAGATGGACCTTGTTACACTCACACATTCATCATTCCATCCTTTCCATCATGTGACATTTATAATTTAGTGATACACACCATAGGCTAAATCATCACTTTCACTTGCATCCTTTAGTGGTAAACTCTTTAGGCTACATCACCACTCCTTCTATTCATCTTGTAGTGATAAAGGTCATAGGATACATCATCACTTACTCTAGCATCATCATCATCATGATTCTGATCATAATTTAGTGATATACGCTTTAGGATAAATCATCATTCCTTTTATCATATTTTCATGATATACACTTAGCTACACTGCAATGTCATGCACACTTACTCTCTATGTCACATGTCATCACTACACATTCACCATAGCGTGCTACACACAACACATAGCTCGACCATTTCTTGATGATGCACTCTTGTTTACATTTCATTATTGACTTCTAAGGGGGCATAAACAAATGAACCTCACTACATACACTTCCATTCTCTTAGGGGGAATGCGACTCACATCATCGACTCAGCATTCCATTCCATCCATCCACAAAATTTTGTATATCTTGGTTGCATTTACTCTTGCTTGCATCTACTTACACATGTTAGCTTTATTACACATGCTAGATAGATTTATCATATGTCATTATCTTTACCATACACACATGTGGGTTCACATCCTTTTCTATTTGTGATAGTAGATACATAGCTTCTACACGTAGCATGGATGCTCAACATACTACCTATTCCACAGTGGCTCTAGGGAATACACTTTTGTATACTACATGTGTTATTGTTTCATTTTGTTTCATAATACACTACTTTATCGGTTATACACACTTTTTCCATATACTTTATCTTTCTAACATACTAATAGGTGTTTCATACGTAGCATTTTTTTCATCATTATTTTTTACCATGGTTATCTATTTGTTTGTACTTTTTTCTATGTTTGACATTGTATACGGGATTTTCCCTTTTTTGTGTGCATGCTTACTTGTTTGTTTGTTTGCAGTCACTACAACGTTAAATGTCTTGTGATATCATGAGTGGTCTCCCATGTTTTCAACCCACTTTTCACTTGTTTATGTTATTTTCTTTCTTGTTTACTTGCATCCTAGCTTACACATTGTCTTTCTAGCTTACACTTTTTCTCTATATGCGTGCTTTTTGTACTAACACTTGTCTCCTAAACACTTGTTTGTTTGTGCCTTGGTTTATACAATTCACATTCCCCCTTTAGGGTAGAGTTTCAATTTCATGTTTGTTCCTCTTTTGGGTCGCATTCTCTTATCTATGAAATCGCATACACCAAAAAGAGGGGGGCATCATTTGGGTTTACAAATAGTGCACAACACAAGTATGATTATAAATACTGATTAAATTTTTATTTTTATTTTCCATGACACAATGGGTTACACAACGAGTGGTTCACACTAGTCTCTATGAGAACTCCATACATAATTGATTTTATAGGGAAGATTGTCCTTAGCATTATGGGAATAGTTATAGGTTAGAGGATAAACCATACCTTCCTCTCTACACTACTTCAGCCAATGGCATCAAATCACCCAAAAAACTAGATAGTACAGAGATCTCTTCATTTTGGGAAGTAGTTATAGGTTGGAGGATAAATAAGACTTTCCTCCATACACTTCTTCAGCCAATGGCGTGATATCACCCAAAACACTTGCACTTCGTTGACACTTACAAGATCCTTTCTATACCTTTTTTTCTCACCACAGATCAGTGTACATGTTCCTTTGATTACTTTCATTACATGCTTTTTACATATATACATGCATATTTACACATAGTTTTACATGTGTGTGTGTGTGTGTGTGTGTGTGTGTGTGTGTATTTGACTACTTGATTGTCTTCTCTTTTATAGGTCCATCAGTATGCGAATCAAGTAGTCAACCACAATAACAAAATCACTCAACATCACACACAACACAATAAAATGTAGGTACTTCACACACATTGGCATCTACACACACGCTTCCACCCTAGGTTCACTCTCATCACCTTTTTACACTTTTTCATCTTTAGTTTTCATGCTCCACATTTTTTTCACCCACACTTTGTCTAGTCCCTTGGCATGTTTTCTACATCAATCTACAAGGACATCAGGTACGCATCTCTATCTACTTTATGTTACCAATATTTCCACTCACCAACATAATGTGGGGGAAATGTAGACACATAAATCACGCACTTTGGGTAATTATTTAGTACTTATTTCATACTACTATTCATATGGTTCTTAAGTGAAAAAGAGTACTAATCAACCCATGTCTTTGGCCATCTTGCATTGTTTTCTATTGCTACTTTTGATCTTGCACCCATACTTTCCTAGTTTGTCTTTGTTAAACTATGTTTTCCTATTTTTTGGGGTGGGAACCCAGTGCCTTGGTCCCCCTGATCCTCTTTACACTTTCCTCTCACTTGTTAGGCACTTTCTAGTTGTTTAAGCTTCTTATATTTTTGGTGGTCAACCATTTCAAGGTTAATTACAAAATTAGAGCAAGAGAACCATATAAATATAAAGTTATATGACCATGATGAGGGACCAAGCACTAAGCACAAGTATCACCACCTAAGGTTGCATCCATCAAAGGCTTCTACTACTCCATTTACATCCATTTAGCTCCATCACAAGGGACAAAGGTTGGTTCATCTACATCACACTTCATAGGAGGAGAGTTTATTTTAATTCCATGCACACATTATTTGCATTCTACATCTAGTTATTTCTTACTACTCACAAAGTGTGACAACACACAAAAGCACCTAGGATACGAGTTCCACACACACACACCTAGAATTACATTGGGTCTAAGATGTAGTGAAAATCTTAGTGATAAGTCCACCATCAGTACTTGCGGTTGGAGGCAGTCTAACCCCTTCATATGTATCTTTATTTTTAGAGTTTTGATGCTTTGTCTGGTGTTTTTAGGTGATTCTTCATTACAGTTTACAATGATATCAAAAATTAGGTGTGAAATACACGTGAAAAGTAGTAAATGCTTTGTATCATCTAACGACACTATAAAGTTGGCTTCAAAATATCCCTTACAAACTAGGGTGCCTAGACTACAAACCAAGATGTCCCATGCACCCTAATACCTTTTCCGAGCAACCCATTCTAGCCAAGAAACTCATATCTACATTTTCTCGAGATCCTATGTGGGGTTTTCTCCTCATGTTCATTTGGTCTCCACCGCAACATAGTCCCGCAAATCTACAAATCAACTAAGGCCTTATTAACCCTCTTTGCACATTAAGGTTTCATAGGTTAGTTACATGGGTATTATATAAATATTACATTGTTTCATTATTCAGTTATTCTAATGCTCCTATATCATTAGATTAGGCTTGTATATCAAATTTTAGTTTAATCAATAGAATAGTTTTACATATCACTCACATATGTATGGCCAAATGCAAATTGTCAATAAGATTCTTAATAATTTGTTGAGATGTTTGGTAGGAGAGAAGGCATGATTATGGGATGTAATTATTTTTACAATGGGGTTAGTATAAAACTCTTTCAACATGAGCTTTACGAATTCACATTTTCAGTCTCATAGTGTTAAAGACACTCATACACAAGGATCTCTCTAAAAATGACATTACCATAATATAAATCTTATGCAAAACACACATAAAATAGATTAAAGTCCTGTATTATTTATTTCTCACATATAATTATAATCCACCATAGTGTACGCAAGGGATATCACATATAAATAGATTAAAATGGTTTGTTTCATGCAACAAGAATTTGTTGCATGAATCAAACATTAGTTGGGGTCGAATATTTGCACTTCCAAAATAGTACGTGCAAATATTCTCCTCACAACTAACCAACAAACTAACTCCCTAATTTAAAGCTTAACTCACTTGGGAGTGTGAACACAACTAACACTAAAATCATTTGAAAATAAATTAAATCAGCAAGAATGAACACTTTAACACCCTCCCTTAAGCACAAAATTAGGAGTGATAAATGAGAAAATCTAGGATACATATCTAAAAATGGGTCCTGAAAACTAATTGTGATTAGGTACCCATTTACAAATAACTAAAAAAACAAAGTTACCATGGATAAAAAATTGTCACCACAAGATACCCAACAAACAAGTAAAACAACTAAAGTGGAGTAAGGACATATGCCACAAGGCATTCCAAGAAGCATGAATCAAAGAGTAGCCCAAATGTTAAAGTAGGTGCGTTAGGTGGAAAAAATATCTTAAACCATAATTACATTATATGTACTCAATATTCACAAATTATCTTATGATAACATGCGGTTTGAAGCTACTAATGTTGAAAAGTGTTGGGAGGCCAAATTTACATAACACTGCCAAGTCTAAATTTACTTCTCTTTCTAAGAACTAAAGTTATAATAAGTAGAAGAAATTTTTGGTAGACATATGTGTAGACACAAAATCACACACTTTGGGTAATTATCCATTCTTGATCACATACTACTATTCATATGGTTCTCAAGTAAGAAAAGTATGGATTAACCCATGTATTTGGCCACCTTTCTTTGCTTTATGCTTTTGCTTTTAGTATTCGCATTCTTACTTATTGAGTATACCCTTTTACCTTTCATCATTTTTCATTACGGACACTAACGCCCACCATGACACCAACACTAGGCGCCCTTGCCCCCTCTCGGGATCCCTTGTTGTCTTTACACTTTGGCACACTTTTGGGTCCTTTCTATCCGTTTAAGCGTCTTATTTTTTGGTAGTCAAACTTTTCACGATTAATTATGAAATCCAATTGAAGGAATCACAAATATAAAGTTTTGTGATCATAATAAGGGACCAAGAACTAAGCACCACTTATCACTACCTAAAGTTACATCCATAAATGTATCTATAGCTCTATTTTTATCCATTTAGCTCCATCATAAGGGACAAATGCCGGTTCTTCTACATCACACTTCATAAGAGGGGAGTCTATTTTTTCCATGCACACATTATTTACATTCTACATCTAGCTACTTTCTCGCTACTCACAAAGTGTGACACAAACAAGAGAGACCAGGGAATAATTTCACACACACACACACACACACACACACACACACACACACACACACACACACAAAACTACATTGGGTCTGAGATGTAGTGTAGTGTTCAGTAGTAAGTCCATCATTATGGCAGCTGAGGACAATCTGACCCCTCATTTTGCATCTTTCTTTTTTAGGATTTGATGTCTATTTGAGGGTTTTGCAGGTGCTTTCTTCATTACAGGTTTACAATGACCTCGATGATCTTACAAATAAATATATGTGACAAAATGAAAATAAGTGTGAACCTCTTACAACACATTAGAGGAGTTTTTCCTAGCATCTATGCAAACTAGGGCACTCGAAACTAGAATTGAGTGCCCTGCACCCGTATCCTTCTCCAAGCACCCCAGTCTAGCCAAATCACTTAGATATTCATTTTCCTAGGATTATGTGTGAGGATATTCCACTCTTGTTCATTCGTTCTTCACTACGACATAGTCCCGCAACCTCTTCGAATCATCTAAGGCTCTTCTAACCCTTTTTACACTTATGGTTTCATATTTTTATTGCTTAGTTTCTTGGGTTAATTCTCATATTTCATTATTCATTTATTTACTAAAAACTTGCATTATATTAGGAGCATAAATTACATTTTAGCATAATCAATATGTTCACTTAAAATTATCTTACTCTAGTGGTATGGATCAAATATTTAAACACAAAAATAGTTGACAATGTAATTCACCAAAATATCTCTATAAAAGGAGATTTCCAAAGTGGTGTTAAAGTACAAGAGTTCACCAAAATTTAAATTCATTATACTACTAGGAGATGTATGTGGTGTGCGAAATACCAAAGTATATGCCAAGGTAATGGACATGACACCCGAAGAAGAATTAGCATCATACCTCCCATATTGTTAAATGAGTAGAATGATGTTAAAAAATATGTATGAGTAAAAACCAATTACTCAAGCATTTAACAAGATGACATTGGGTTTCACGGGATTAGCTACACTTCAAAAGGAGGGAAAGGTAAAATAAAAGCTAAAGGAGATGGTCAACATGTCGAAAATTTTCTAAGACAAAAATGAAATATAAATCTCAATTATATGGCCTTAGTGGTAATGGGATGATCATGTAACTAAAAATAGCTTAGTATGACCACAAAATGGTCCTAAAAGGTAAGATTTCCAAGTGACATATATAAAATATAGAATTTTGTCAATATTTAAAGGATGTAATTTGAAACATGAGGACTATTTCACAACTAACAAAAAAATTTAGATAACAAAGGAGAATTACAACATGGGAGGAGTGATGAGAGGATCAAGAGGATTAATGGTGGAGGATCCATTCTTATAGTTCCCTATAAATGAATGCTTACATTTCCACCACAGGTGATCATAGATCCAACCCAAATGAACACAGATGGTTGAGGAGGATTCCTACATATGATTTGGTACAAAGTGTAAAAATAGAGCATGCAAGGAAAAATCATAATATTTTCGGGTTGATCATGTATGAGAACTAAAATATTAGGTTCCTTAAGCTTGAGTGTAGGTGTAGTATAACTCATATATATCTCATGATCCTCATGAAGAATCAAAGGAACAAAAGTAGGATCTTTTTCAACAAGTTATCCCATAGAATATGTATTACCTACTTAGTAACTAATGTCATGGCGTGAATTCCACTTAACATGTTGGATGGGGAAGAAATACCCTATAAATGTCTATCGATACCTCCATCATAGAAATCCCATAGAATGGAACATATGAGAGCTAAATGGGATACAAAAAGTGTGAAAGCGTAAGAGTAACACCTATAGAAGTGTTTTCATGCAAATGTGCCACAGGAAATTGACAATTTCCAAGCATGACAACTATACCCCGTGCCAAAATTTTCATGTTCTGTCATTCCCAAGCACACCAAGTCCACCTAGTTAGTCTAGTGACCCCTTGGACAACATTATCTCATCCCCCTAGGTGATTTAGGAAAGTCAAATAAGTCCCCTAGGTGATTTTAGGAGTTCATTGAAAATGCAAATTTTGGGTAGTCACGGGAAGGGCTATCGTTGGCCTTCCCAAGACTGGATGAACCCACTAAAGTAGAACATAAGGGAACAATTTAACATGGAGGTGAATTGAAGAACTTAGAAAATCATGGAAATTATTTTGGGGAAGTTTTGAAAGACTTGGAGTAGTCGAATAAAAAACAGGGTTCACAAGCCTAGGCAGTACACATGCCTAAAACAACTGTTGGGCTTCAGAAGAAGATTTTAAGAGCTCTGAATGGAGTTAGAAGTAAAAAAATCTCTGGAAATATGATTACAAGAAATACATTATGGTTAAATCATATTTTTCACAACACCTTGGTGCATATGGTTTTTAGGTAGCTTTTCTCAGGCACGGGTGGAGTACCAAATTAAAAACCATTTTTCATAGATTTGATGGAAGAATAAAGACATTATATCCACACCATTGGATTTAAATTCCATTTCAGTCAAGATCATATAAAATTTTACCAATAAATTCCACCGGGAGCTCAAGTTATCATCATTCCAAGTTACCCTCTTGGAGACAGTTCAAGAGTTAGTCAATTTTGGGAGGACACGTGTCAACACCAGGAGCCTGGCGGGATTTTATGTCCCTGACGTCCCTGAGATCAGTTACATAAACCTTGAAAAAAATCATCCAGCCCCCATGTGACCTCTGGGACCCTCATGTGACCTTCAGATTTGACAGTTCACCTGCAAGTGCATTTTTGGAGCTCAAATTCCCTGCCATCGGATCGAGGACACATGTTGTCCTCTTGCTCACCATGGAATTTGATGTCCCTAACATCCCTGAGGTCAGGAAAGAAAACATAGAAACATTCACCCAACTCAAACTCAAAAATTTGAAATTTTTTCTAATTGTTAGCTACTTTTATGTGTCTCACTACTAAAAGAAAATTGCAGAGAACACTAGTCCACCACTCCACCATTGCCAAAGCTCAAACCAGCTCCATCACAAAACATTATCCTTCACTACATGATGGCACATAGGTCACGAAAGAATAATTCATCAAGATAATAAGAATAAATGAAGAACAGAGAAGAAGAGCACAGTGGAAATCCCCATTGCCATAAAATGAACATTTGAAGATATCTTGCAAACCAGTGCATGGATTGACACACCATTTGTTTCTGAGTTCTTATCTCTTGAAGGACATTTAAAAATCATATTCAAACCTCAAATTTTCAGCAAGGAATACTTGTAGTGAAGAAATTTCACTTCCAGCTCCACGAAGAACAAATTTCAATTTCCTATAAAACTGTCATTGGATTGAAGTAAAATTTCGCATGAAGCACTAGAAGCAAAAACCTATCGCAATGGAATTTATTTCATCGTGAATGGAAAAAAACTAGACCTGAAAATTTCAAGCTCCATTAATGGCTTCCATGACACAATAATGGAAAAAATTAGCAAGCTACCTCTCCACTTCTCAAGGTTCCAGTGGGTGAAATCGCACGAAAATTGGAGTGAATGATCGTTGAAAAATCTAGTTTCGTGTGAACTAGTTTTCACACCATGAAGTCCATATTTTAAAGGGATATGGAGTAATTATTTTTAATCATATTTCTACCTTGCCACATGAAGAACATTCAGTGAAAAGGTAGCGAGCTACCTCTTTAATTCTCAAGGTTCTAATGGGCGAAATCATCTAAAAATTGGAGGGAATGATCGTTGAAAAATCTAGTTTTGTGTGAACTAGTTTTTGCACCATGAAGCCCCTAATTTTTAGGGATATAGAGGGCTGTATTTTTATCACCATTCTTCCCTCTTCAAATAAATTTTCAAATTTCCGAAGATCCGGTAGGCGAAATCATCCAAAATTTAGAGGGAAGGGTCTCTAAAAATATACTTTCTCTCAAACTAGCTTTTACACAACGAAGTTACCAATTTCTCGAGATATGAAGGAATGAATTTTTATCAATATCCTTCCATGGTACTCCATACCCAAATATCTTACAAGAAATAAATTTTCATTTTTATTTATGAGCTTTACTGGAAAGCGAATCATGATGAAAAGTGGAGCACAAGTTCATGACAAAGATTCGAATCCAAAAACATTATTCTCATCGCAAACAAGGGTCATTTTCACCACTTACTAAAATAGCATATGTTATATTTCCTTGCATGCTATAAATGATGAGTCCCACTGAATTTCAAGTTCTATCACTCAGGACAATCAGAAAAGGGGTAAAATGAAAAGTAAGATAGAAAACGACTTCTTCCCAAAATAACAGGTCCCCAAATAACAACTTGCTAAAAATAGAAATGTGCTAAAAATAAAAATATCTCAAGTAATAGAAGAGGTTGGAATATGGTATAAGGTTCAAAAGGTGAAACTGGATCAAGACAGGTGATATGCCCAAGGATAGTAGAGCATGGAATCATATTCTAAAAATAGCAAAGTTATTCTCAAAAGGCAAGTTTGGCACAACATGACATTGAGGGAGTTTCAAAACTTCATCATTGTAACATCTCCATTTTAAGATACCGAGAACAAGAGAAATTTTTTTTTTTTTGATAACGTTCTCCGTTATGAATTACAAAATTCAAACACACGTTCAAGTTTTAATAATTGTTCTCTGCCCAAACAACACAGTTTGGATCACACAACTTCTTTTTTTTAAAATGAATGTTCCCTGTTCACATATTTACAATATGGAACACACATTCAATGCCATTCAATCTTATAATGATTCTATATGCTTTGCTGTAAATGACTCGAGGAACTCCCAATCTTCCATTTTCATGGCTCGGAGTTTCAACGATCCTTCATTTCATGACTCGGCAACAACCGATCCTTCATGTTTGTTTATGCATAGTATATTATATATACCGGTTCTCATAACGTTTCCGGTTATCGAAGTGATCCATTTAAGAAGCCTATCGAATATCTCATATCGATATTCATCGACATCCCGCATCTTAAATTAAGTGATAAGGACAACGCATGACCAGCAATTGCGATACTTTGGCCAAAGATTTTCACATGCTTTGCATGATCATATTCCTGGATGTTATACACATCAACGGAATATGTCCTTCACTTCACTTCACCTGTTATCTAGAATGGTCTTTCCTGGTTCCTACCAGTCCTCTTCGTTTAAGGTCAGTTTTAAACTTCCAATTACAGTTAGTAATATGAACGAATATAAGAAGGCACTCCGTGAACTAAAGATACGCAGACATACGGTGTCGTTTCCCCACTACCCTGTGTGTCTAGTTATCTTTAGTATTCCGGAGTCACTCCGTATACCAGATCATACTCCTATCCCCTGTCCACAGTTACACATTCAGCCTATGTATTCTTGATGTTTTAATTCGGGAGGGCATTGCAATATGTCACCGCAATACAGTGTGTCGTCATGAAGACCTTGTCTTCATGGAGACACCTGCTGTTATGGCTGGCGTATGCCAATGTCCTACAAAATTCTCCGTCGAGAATACACATCCTGCTCAAGTGCTTAGGATACGATTTAATAATTAAAATCAACTTTCAGCATCCACGCTGATCCCTTGATCCTCGTTTCCGTTACAGTTGTATAGGGCTAAGAGGGACTAAATCCATCCATTATCTTGCAATGCATCTTCTCCTTCGTGTCGAAGGGCTGCATTTCCCTACTTGGTTCTCTTCTTAATCATTGGATTAAGCAGTCCGTACCGACGGACGTGATAAGTTTAACCTATTAAACTTAGCCAAGATTTTCCCAACTGCAACTAAATTCAGAATTCTAGCTTATTAGACGTCATTCATACGAGGTCTAAATTCCGAGAAATGTATTCATTTGTTCTCCTTAACGTTATATAGTTAAGGTCCATTAGTTGTGGATATACTTATCCTATATCCTTATTCTGAATTCAGCATACGAGATCATTAATGGAGTTCGAAAGCGAAGTTCGATTATTCCAAAGTTAATTGATATTCCTTAGCTCCTAAGCTAATCCTGAATACCTTTCGATTATGGAATCATATTCTTCCTAATCCTGTTTAATGTCAATTAAAATTTCATCTTTACCCAAGTATGAACTAATTGCATTTTCAACTTAAAGGTTGCATTTAGGTAAGAATAGAAATCAGTTTCCATTGAACATCCATCCAAGGACAATGAAACAAATCCAAATTAAGAAATAACATTATATTTCCAATTTAGTCAACAATACCAAACTGATATAATTATTAAAATATCACACTTGTAATTGTATTCGACAATCCATGTCATAATCTGTACATTTGCCAATCCAACTAGATGGGCATGGTTTACATAAAACATCAATACAACTCATAGATAGAAGAATATATTTTCTTCTTTTCACAATTCCTCGAAGAGGAATAAAAGCAACAATTACAATTCATCTTTCAGCTAATCAAGAAGCATCAGAAAATAGCCATGTCTTCATACTAATCAAATTCCATCTGCAAAATGAATTGCACGGGTCAGTTCAATGAACTGAGCATATTAAGCACTTATCCTTAAAATAAGGTGCTTCAACTAACTGTCTCAATAAAAGAACCCTGCTTTTATGAAACGGCAGATTAAACATCAATCGAAAAGAGGCACAAAAGAAAGATCAAGCAAAACAATGCGAACTATCAAAATATCATCACAATCAGCCAAAGAACTGCTGTCCGTTTTCCACATAACCGTTCAAGTCTCAATTTACAATATTTGTAAAGTTAGGAATACAAGTAGCTTACTATCCTGATATAACATACAGTTATCCTTTCCATGCCTTTCATTAATAATAAATGCAAAGGATGAAACTAACTGAAATGTAAATCCAAGTAATCAAGTACAGACAAGAAAGCGAACAGCAATGCATATAGTTGCTCCCATCTAAGCACTATAAAATTCATTATTCACGAATTACAGATTTCCAACTGAATGAAAGTAGAAAAGATTATTTTTCCCAAGTCATTCATTCATATCTCTATTTCTTTCCAATTGGCTGTTCTGAAAGTGGAATCCAAACGAGACACAATCAAAATAACAGTTCAGAGTGAAACTTACAAAATCCATTCGGAATTCACTTTCCGGCAGCAAGAATAATTTCATTTATAATCTGATTTAAATGAAAATAGGGAAGAATTCATCATCCATATCCATACTTTATTTGAATCAGGCTCATATGAAAATCAAACGAGTTAGTACAACATTATGTTCATCCTAGGTCAAACAGTATAAGGATGCAGACCATATATTTACCATACTTAAAGAAACCATATTTCTTTCACTGTATGATAAACAGATAACAGTTATACAATCATGCAGTCTATTAATCACATGATTTCCCAATTCTATGAACGTAATCCCGTTCAAAATAACCTATTATTCATTGCGTTGTTACCTACAGCAATCCAAGATTAAGTCATAATCACCAAAACAGTCCAACCTCAAAAGACCGATCAACATTAATAAACACAACTAATCATCATACTTTCTTAGCAAGAACACCATTTATTCGTTATACATTCAGAAGGAAAGCTATTTCTTTTCTAGCTTCCATGAATACTCATTCGTATTAAATCAATTCACATAAAAGAAAAAAAAACACAGAATAATTATATTACTAGCATATCCATCTAATCGAGTTCGCAATACTCAGATAAAACTCTAATGCCAATTCCTTTAAAATGCAAAATGCTATTTCCTTCTAATCCCGGAACAGCAGATGGAAAAGAAAAGTTTTATTTCTTTCAGCAAGAAAAGGAAAGAAACAGCCAAAAACGTGTTATCATTTCTTTTTCCAAGGCAACTTCCTATATTCAGACAAAATCCAATGTTGTATTCATCCTAATCGAACACAGCAGAAGAGAGAAGATCCATTTCCTCTTGTAAAAGAAATTTCATTATAGAAATGACCTCATGCAACTCGCACAGCCGATACGATTATATCACGAAAGACCATATAGCAAAGAACATTCTCATAGCAGTGAAAACAACCCACACAGTCTGCCAGTTCAAGATATAAAACTTAAACAGTGAAATACCCATTCCATGAAGCTCGAAAAGAAATGATATTTCTTTTAATCCCGAACAACAGATAGTAAATAAAAAGATCTTATTTCCTTCAAGGAAAACTGCAGTATAGAAACGGCCTCATGCAACTCGCACAGCCGATACAATTATAACACAAGTTCAGATGACAGCAAAACAATAGTACAGCAATAAAATACCCATATCGCCTGCATACGGTTCCACATTCTGTAACACTCTGATTTTGTATGTTAACTTGGTGAATGTTTTACATACTGTTATAGCTTTTGGAATGAAAGCAAACATGTTAAGATATGTTTTGATCTTAAGAGAATGTGTTGCTAATTTGGATTCTTGCATACTGTGATTTATTGCATGGGACAGCGAACACTGTACTTGTGTGTTTGCTGATGTGACGACAGATTGTCGTATAATTGCTTGCTCTTGTGCTGATTGACAGCATACCCTGAATCAATTCCATTGATTCAAGTATACTGAGGTCCTCTTGTGTTTTCTATGTTAATTCACACTTGAACTGGACTAGGATTATTATAAGCGTGCAGCGCCTGATTACAGGTGTGAATAGCTAGCACGAAAATGCCAACGACAGGGGTTCGATTCTTGAACCCTGTACTGTCGAATTCGGGACCTCGTGGGGCGAGAAACGCCTGGACACGGGTGGTCTTGGCATGAAATCTGAAGGACGGAACGTCCTGCTCTGCGTTAACGTGGGTGTTAGTAAGGGGCTGGATGGAAGTTGTTAGTGTTAGTGGTTAGTGTGAATTAAACCTAAACTAACCCTAAGGCCTAACATACATCCTACACTACTATCCTAAGTGGATTTTTAAATTACAAAAAAAAGAAAGGAAAATAAATCTAAATTCTAAAACCTAAGGTCTAACTAAGACCTAGGTCGAATGAACTATGTAACCTAAAACTAATCCTAAGCTAAAGGGGTACGCAGACCCTTGGGAAGAAAAGGATAAGGATGGGTAGGAGGCATTCATTGGCATTTATGAACTGACCCTTCGGGGACGGCGCCAGTTTTGGCGGGGCAGGTAGGAAATAGAGGTATCCATTTGGAAGTATGGCTAAATTCATTTGCATGGAAAAAATTTGAAAATTGGAGACTTGCCAACCCAAGTGGAGGTGGCGTGGAAAATAAGGAGAAAGGCAAGCCTTTAATGCATTAATTGTTTTTGGGTCCTCGCGGCCAGCTTGCCTTGGAAACAGCATGAGGAAAAATTGATTTTCATTTTTGTTGGTTCGAGCTTTTGTAAAGTTGCTCTGCATTTGGTTTCTCTGACCTGGTTCGGTCGAACCAGCTCTTGCATTTGGCATTTTCTTGGAAGTTTTGAGGCCGTTGATCAGCCAGAAGAAGGAAGAAAGTGCTGGGAATATTGTGTTGCCGTTGTGGAAGAAAAACGCGGCAAACAACGTTTTCTTCGAATTTTGGAAGAGAGAATACAGGCATGTTAAGCCCCTCTCTTTAAAATCCTTGCTTTGATTAAATGTTTCATTAAAACAACCCTGCTCTTGGGTTGGGATTGCATGATTGTTATTGAGTTGTTTTGGAAATGGATTTTGTTGGTTCTTGCTTCTTCTTTGGGAAATGATAAGCTTAATTGCTTCTGGTTGCTCGGCCTTGATGTGTTGCTGCTTGAGTCGAGTTGGAATATGAATTACTGTCGTGGTTGCTGACCGTATTGTGGAATGAAATAGACATTTTCTTTCTCTGTACATGTTGTATGCATTGAAACAGGCTTTGTGCGTTGTTCTTCTTCTGTGCAATCGTTTCTTGCTGTTGTATTAGGAACTGCCCTTGCATGAAAAATAGAAATGGAAATACAGTCGAGTTATTTTGTTATGATTTGGGTTCCGTTGACTTTTTCAGTCACTTTGGAAATAATATGAACACTGTCTTGATTATTGAGTTGTCTGTCTTTGTAATTCTCAAATGAATTACCCTCCTGTCGTGCTGGTGGTTGATGTTGAATGGAAGTTGAAACGGATTCTTTTCCGTAAGATGTTTAATAGGAACAGTACAGGCAGTGTGAATTGTTTTATTGTTGTGTGATTGTCTTTTGTCACATGAACTTTTGAGATAAAATGGTGAAGGCTGTGTGAGCGGCTTGGCGTTGTTTCTGTACTGAAGTTTCATTGAAGGAAATGAGATCTTTTTGTTTGCTATATGCTGTTCGGATTTAAAAGGAATATCATTTCTTTTGAAGCTTCATGGAATGGGTATTCACTGTTTAGAGTTTTATATCCTGAACTGGTAGACTGTATGGTTGTTTTCACCACTATGATAATGCTCTTGTCATATGGTCTTTCGTGATATGGTGGTACAGGATGTATGAGAAGTTTAAGGTCGTTCTATACTGAAACTTCTTTTGAAAAGGAAATAATTTCTTTCTCTCTCTCTGCTGTGTTGATTATTATGAATACAACATTGTTTTCTTTATAAGCATACGAATGGCCTTGGGGAAAGAAAAGACAACATGTTTTGGCTGTTCATTTCTTTTCTTGCCTAAAAGGGATAAGACTTCTCTCCCTTTGCTATTTCGGATTATGAAGAAATGGTATC